>JARHVA010003304.1:415000-485000 GCA_037957365.1 Torreya grandis
TGGCAGAGGGGTGAGGAAGTTGAAAGTGACACAGAGGACAGGGAAGAGGAGGATTCACAGAGGATGGGGCCTGAGAAGGCTTTGCAGCCTCTCAAGGGGGAAGGATAGAGGGAGCAAAAGATAATAGAATATAGATGAATGAATAAAATGAAATAAAAAAACCCAGACTAGCTTACCTTTAGCTTGCTGAATGAAGAGAGAAGAAGATGTTGCTGGAGCCACAGAAGAGTTGCTGCAAGGAGAAGATGCTGATCCAGGGCCTTTTCACCTGTTGCTGCTATTGCACGAGGTCAAGACAGAGGAGAGATCAGAGCCAAAGCGTCAAGAGAATCCGTTTTTGAGCTCAAGAGTCCAGGGGGTGCAACGGATGCAGAAGGGGATAATGAAGGCTGCCGACGCCGGTAGTTTCGCCAACGTCGGCCGAAGGGTCACCGACGTCGGCGGTCGCAGGATGGGCACAGAGGCTAAAAATAGCCTCTGCCCACTCTTGCACGCCGCCGAGTGAGGAGTCATGGGCAGAATGGTCACGAGGATGCCAAAATGGATGAGGGGGGATATAATGGTGAGATTTGGCCTAATAAATGCTAGGGGGAAGGTGGAGGGATTCAAGGGAGGATCCAAGGTGGCAAGGGTAGGGTGGAAAGGGGGCCTAATTTAATTAAAAATAGATGTTAATTTCTAATTAATAAGACCTAGGTGGGTTAGGGACCAAGGAGGACTAGGTGGGAGAAAGGGCCAAGGGGGAGAACCAAGGTGCAGACACGTTTGCGGTGTCTACATTTGCCCCTTTTTGTCTTGTTGGTTGTTCTAGATGAACTGCAAGACAAAAACAGGAGTTGGTTGCCCCAAAAAAGGGATGAGGCGTTCCCCCCCTCAAAGCGATAGTCGAGAGAAGGGAACCGAAGATCGAGTGTCGATTTGATAGAGAAATGGATAGAAGAGAGTGAGTGAAAACGCTGCCATAGTCGAGATTGCACGTAGTCCACATCACGAGAGGGTCAGGTCAAATTGTCGCATGGTCAAGGGTCAAGGAGTGCCAAAATTGAAGTAACCGGGCCCCAGCATTTAGTCGTCTGCTGATCGGGTCACTCAATCTAAGCTGAAGCTCCAAATGGTCGTCGTTGCCAAGCAAAAGGCTTGTTCCCAGAAGTGTAAAAACTTCCTTAAGGGAGGTCAACCCACTGTTTTGATGAAATAAGTGACTGATAAAAGACAGAATGCCAGAATACAGAAATGACAAAGAAAGTAGAAAGGAAAGAAGAAAACAAAATGATTACCTGAAAGAGCTGTTGGGCTGAAGACAGTCGCCGAGGTCGGAAATGTCGCCGGCGTCGGTTATCTGATCTGCCGGCGTCGGCTATCCTGCCGACGTCGGTTGGGGAAGTGACCGGCGTCGGTCTGGGTTGTGGCCTGTAGTCGGGTCTGGGTTGCTTGCTGGACTGTGGACGGGTCTGAGACTGAACGGGGACAAGTTTGGATGGATTGGGGAGTGGTCTGGTTCAGGTTGGGTACCTGTTGCAAGGTCTTTTTGGCAGAGGGGTGAGGAAGTTGAAAGTGACACAGAGGATAGGGAAGAGGAGGATTCACAGAGGATGGGGCCTGAGAAGGCTTTGCAGCCTCTCAAGGGGGAAGGATAGAGGGAGCAAAAGATAATAGAATATAGATGAATGAATAAAATGAAATAAAAAAACCCAGACTAGCTTACCTTTAGCTTGCTGAATGAAGAGAGAAGAAGATGTTGCTGGAGCCACAGAAGAGTTGCTGCAAGGAGAAGATGCTGATCTAGGGCTTTTTCACCTGTTGCTGCTATTACACGAGGTCAAGACAGAGGAGAGATCAGAGCCAAAGTGTCAAGAGAATCCGTTTTCGAGCTCAAGAGTCCAGGGGGTGCAACGGATGCAGAAGGGGATAATGAAGGCTGCCGACGCCGGCAGTTTCGCCGACGTCGGCCGAAGGGTCACCGACGTCGGCGGTCGCAGGATGGGCAAAGAGGCTAAAAATAGCCTCTGCCCACTCTTGCACGCCGCCGAGTGAGGAGTCATGGGCAGAATGGTCACGAGGATGCCAAAATGGATGAGGGGGGATATAATGGTGAGATTTGGCCTAATAAATGCTAGGGGGAAGGTGGAGGGATTCAAGGGAGGATCCAAGGTGGCAAGGGTAGGGTGGAAAGGGGGCCTAATTTAATTAAAAATAGATGTTAATTTCTAATTAATAAGACCTAGGTGGGTTAGGGACCAAGGAGGACTAGGTGGGAGAAAGGGCCAAGGGGGAGAACCAAGGTGCAGACACGTTTGCGGTGTCTACATTTGCCCCTTTTTGTCTTGTTGGTTGTTCTAGATGAACTGCAAGACAAAAACAGGAGTTGGTTGCCCCAGAAAAGGGATGAGGCATTCCCCCCCTCAAAGCGATAGTCGAGAGAAGGGAACCGAAGATCGAGTGTCGATTTGATAGAGAAATGGATAGAAGAGAGTGAGTGAAAACGCTGCCATAGTCGAGATTGCACGTAGTCCACTTCACGAGAGGGTCAGGTCAAATTGTCGCATGGTCAAGGGTCAAGGAGTGCCAAAATTGAAGTAACCGGGCCCCAGCATTTAGTCGTCTGCTGATCGGGTCACTCAATCTAAGCTGAAGCTCCAAATGGTCGTCGTGTCCCAGGTATCCAGGGCTCAGGAAGTGCTCCCAGAAACACGAAAAAGCCACAAGTAGTAGGGATCAACTGGCTCACGATCCTATACTTGTGAAGGGTCAAAAAAAAGTCTGCGGACAATTCTGCTAACCAGCCGTGGAATAGCATACATGCAAAAACAACCAAGGCAACATTGTCTTGGAAGTGGTCGAGGTCGAAGGAGATAGGCATGATCGCCAATGGTCATTGGTCAAGAGGATGGATAGACGAAAGGATGCAGCCGAGCTAACCCCAGAAGACTCCATGTCAACTGAGTGCTGCCTACATAGCCCTGGTGACAGGGCCTCAGGCCGATGTAGTTCTCCCTAAAAGGGAGGGAGGGTCGGAGGGATTGATAGGTCTTGGTCAAAGTCGATGATTGGTCTTGGTTAAAGGTCTATGATTGGTCTTGGTCAAAGGAAATGATTGGTCTTGGTCAAAGGAAATGATTGGTCTTGGTCAAAGTTGACAAAGTTGGGTGTGATAAGAGTCAAAGAAGAGAAGGTTTGTCCATCATAGAGACAAACAAACGGGGGTGGTCGAGCTAACCTCAAAAGATGTGTTATCTGAGTGCTGCCTACATAGCCCTGGTCGTAGGGCCTCAGACTAATGTAGTTCGGACTAAGATTGATCGATGATTGGATGTGGTCAAGCGTCGAAATGATGAGGATAAAAAGATGAGGATAAAAGGATGCTACAGATGGTGTCTTCTGTAGAAGTGGTCGAGAGTCTTTCATTCCTAGTAAGTTTCCATAGTCGTGATGGATGTATGCTAGAAATGAATAGAAGGCCTATTTATGCTTCAGCAAGTATTGGTTTATGCTTAACATAAATTGGGTCTAGTCTGTAGTTTCCATGTGTATTGGTGTCCATAGAAACTATGCAAAAAGGACAAGGATGATGCCTGATGTCATGTTGAAAATGTCGAGGCTGGTTGAAAAATGTTGAAGTTGGCTGGGTTTAAGGATGAGTCGATAATTGACGTGGCCAAAGCGTGACCAAAGTGTAGAGAAAAGGTGAAAGGCAAATTGCTCTTTCATTGACAAGGACCAGAAAGGAAGCATAGATAGGGGTTATTAGAACAAAAGCCCCGTTCGTGCATTGCGTCGTTGACTAGTGTTGAGTTAGAACGGTAATCAAATCACTTTGACATTAAAGTGAGCTCGAAGTCCCTTGAGCCGGTGATAGAAGAAGGATAGGGTAACCCAGTTTAAGAGCAGGAATAACCTTGCCCCTTTTGTAGGAGACCCTGAGACAACTACAAGCCAATGTCCGTGACTCGTTTCTTTTTTTTTTTTTTTTTTTTTTTTTTTTGAGTCAGGCTGATCGATGCGGGAAGGCTGCATAGAGATGTCACTTGATGTAATGGTCATGTTGCGAAGCTGATCGATGCGGGAAGCTTCTAAGAAAAGTGCTGTTTATTGCCAGAGTAGTCATAGCCATCCTTCGAGGGAGTGGTCTATATTTTTGCTTAATAATATTTGAAAAGTTGGCCTAGCTGTCCTTCAAGGGATCAGTCTAGTACTACAGAAATGATAGTACAACTGTCCTTCGAGGGAGCAGTCTGTCTTTTTGATTTGACTTCACTTGATTTAGTGACCATGGATATGTTTTGACATCTTGATTTGGATTTATTAATAGGAATGAGAGTCATGGACAAGACTGTAGAAGCTCAAGGATGCCCCTTTTTATTAGGACAAAGCATCACTGCATCCTAAAAGGGTTGTAGAGGACTTGTTAAAGGGGAATAGGGTTGAAAGGGATGAGGATTAAGAGGACGAGGATTGCTCAAGGGATGAGCTCAAGTTACGTGTCAAGTAGATGAGTACTCGACTAACAGAAGAAAGGTCGAAGATGCAACGCATTAAGAGGCTCAGGTTCTGGCCGTCCGTCGAGGGAAGACAGACGATAAGTCCCTGACCCATACTTGTGCGTGATGATAAAAGGTCCAAGCCAATTGGGGGCAAATTTACCTCGTTTACTTCGCTCTATATTGGTCACGTGCTGATTCTCTTTGAGGACGAGGTCTCTGATGTTAAAATCTCATTCTCGCAGATTTTTGTCATAGGCCCGCTTTATGCGACTTTGGTAGACATGGAGATGATTAAGGGCAGCAAGATGACGCTCATCGAGTAACTCAAGTTGAGCTAAGCGATCTTGACGAAAGTCGTCGTTGGAGAGAATGTCATGCAGGGAGATGCGGAGAGACGGGATCTGTACCTCGAGAGGTAAGACAGCCTCTGTTCCGTACACGAGAGAAAAGGGGGTAGCACCCGTAGAGGTTCGGATGCTAGTGCGGTAGGCCCACAAAGCGAAGGGGATATGAACGTGCCAATCCCTTCCTGTATCATCGACCACCTTCATGAGAATTTTGGTGAGAATTTTGTTGGAAGCCTCGGCCTGCCCATTTGCTTGTGGGTAGTAAGGCGAAGAAAAGCTGAGTTTGATGCCAAATGAGTCGCATAGTTTTTGGACAGTCTTGTTTTTGAAGGACTTGCCGTTGTCGGTGATGATTTTGTGAGGGACACCGAAACGACAGATGATGTGGCTACTGATGAAGTCGACAATTTTGTCGGCTTTTGTGGAGACGAGAGGAATGGCTTCCACCCACTTGGTGAAATACTCAGTGGCAGTGATGATGGACTGATGACGAAGAGACGAGTGAGGGTTGATCTCATCGATGAGATCCAAGCCCCACTGAGAGAAAGGCCAAAAATCCTGAGCGACTTGCAAGGCGTGACTGGGGAGATGAAGCAGGTTAGAGTGCTACTGACACTTGATGCAACACCGAACACAATCGCTACAGTCTTGATGAAGGGTGGGCCAATAATAACCCAGGTGAAGGAGGCGCTTGGCAACCGAGTTTCCACTGAAGTGTCCACCACAAATCCCGTCGTGGACTTGCTTTATGGCTTGAGGAGCTTCAGTGGAGGTTAGACAATGAAGAAGGAGGCCGTCGAAGCCTCGTTTATAGAGAAGGCCCCCTAGCATGGTATAGCAAGCTGTGCGCTTGATGAAAGCTCGTCGCGCATTGCTAGAGAGGTTGGGAGGAGTGACAGAAAGAGACAAGTAGTCCACAAGTTGCTTATACCAGTCATCTTGTGGGCTAGAATTGATAGTATTGATATGGTCGATGTGAGGAGAGATGTATGAAGGCAAGGGTATGCGATGCACTATGACAAAAAGGTGGGATGATGATGATGAAGACGGGATATGCGAAGCAAGAGAAGCCATGGTGTCGGCAAACTTGTTCGTAGAGCGTGGAACAGTCTATAGGAGGTAATGGTCGAAAGATGCCAAAAGAGTGTCAGCATGATTCTTATACCTCTGTAAAACTTCATTTTTACAGAGATATGAACCGTTAACTTGATTAACGATGAGCTGCAAGTTGCCAAAGATGTTGATAGACTTGATGTGGAGAGAAAGAGCAGTCTGAAGTCCCAAAATTAAGGCCTCATATTCGGCCATATTATTGGTACAATCGAAGTCAAGCTTGAAAGATAGAGGCAAGGGCTCCCCGTCGAGTGGGATGAGGATGACCCCCGCACCCCCACCGAGTTGACATTTGGAGCCGTCAAAGAACATAGTCATCTGGTAGATGGTGTCATCGGTGGAAAGTGTGGCGATAAACTCGTCAGGGAACTCACAGTGTGAAGGTCGGTTGTCGGGAAGAGGGGCATCTGCCAGTTGGTCAGCAATGGTTTGCCCCTTGATAGATTTCTGTTGGATGAATTCGAAGTCAAACTCAGCAAGCAGCATGAGCCACCGAGCCATACGTTGATTCTGGTATGGCTTGGAGTGCATGTACTTGAGAGGGTCGGTGTGAGTGACGACAAAGGTTTTGTGGTTGAGAAGATAGTGGCGGAGCTTGGTAGCGGAAAAGACTAATGCCAAACAGAGTTTCTCGGTATGGGTATACCGAGTTTCATAGTCGACCAGTGTTCGGCTAATGTAGTAAACCGCTTGCTCGCGATGATGCTCGTCTTGGTGCATGATCATGGCACCTAACGAATGGTTGGTAGCAGAGATATAAAGGTAGAAGGGTTGGTCATCCTTAGGTGGAATGAGGACTGGTGGAGAGACCAGATAGCCTTTAAGGGCCTCAAAAGCCTCTTGACAGTTCTCATCCCACTTAAAGGAGACGTCCTTCTTAAGGAGGTGATGAAAAGGTTGGCAGCAGTCTGAAAGTTGCGAGATGAAATGGCGAATGGACTGGAGCTTCCCTTGTAGACTGCGAAGCTGCTTGAGATTGGTCGGGGGCGGCATTTCGAGAATAGCACGGATTTTGGCGGGATCTATCTCGATACCACGAAAAGAAACGATGAAGCTGAGAAGTTTGCCTGAGAGGACCCCAAAGACACACTTCTTGGGGTTGAGGCAGACATTGTATTGAAGGAGACGAGAGAAGATGATTGTGAGAATGGTCAAGTGGTCGCGGCGGAGCTTGGACTTGCCGAGAAGGTCATCCACATAGTCCTCCATGATTTTGTGGAAGAGATCGTGGAAAATGTAAGTCATGGCACGTTGATAAGTGGCACCAGCATTTTTTAGGCCAAAAGGCATGACTCGATAGCAGAAAGTCCCCCATGGGGTGATAAAGGTAGTCTTGTGCTGGTCTTCCGGTGCGATCAGGATTTGATTGTATCCTGAAAACCCGTCCATGAGAGATAGCATCTCATGGCCGGCCGTGAGATCAACAAGCTGGTCGATGTTAGGAAGAGGAAAGTCGTCTTTGGGATAGGCTAGGTTAAGGTCGCGATAGTCCGTGCAGATCCGAATCCCCCCAGTTGCTTTAGTAACTGGGACGATGTTAGAGACCCACTGTGGATAATCGATGGGTTGGATGAAGGAGACAGAAAGAAGGCACTGAAGCTCCTCTTTGATAAGAAGCGCAACGCGAGGATGCATCTTTCAAAGCTTCTGCCTAATAGGCTTAGCCTCTGGTTTGGTGACAATGTTATGGGTAGCAATGGTAGGGTCGATGCCAGGCATGTCGCTGTAAGTCCAGGCAAAGGCCTTGCTATGGATGGAAAGGAACTGGGCATAGTCAAGCTGCTCCTGAGTGTCTAAAGATTGGCCAATCTTTAAGACGTGAGGAACATCGGAAGAAGAAGGGAGGTTGATGTCAATGGTGGATTTATTTAACATAACTTGGGTCTCGGAAGGGAGGAAACGCTGGACGGAAGAGTCATTGGCACCCATGTAGGAAAGGATGGCGTCATCGTCAATGCAGTGGACAGTGTGAATGGTTGCCGACTCATCCTCTACCATGCTAGGAAAGATGAGAGGGAGAGACCTGGGCACCCCATTGAGCTGATAGGTCAGGGGTTCCAGGCGGATGGTGTTTATGAAAAAAAAAAACTAGGAGGGATGGAAACCACCGACTCCATAGGTGACGAAGGAGAAATGGGCGAGTCTAAAAGAGATTGGTCAATGGTTGGTTTGGGACAAAGGTCAGAAGGAGCCTAAGTGGGGTCATGATATCCTAGGCCATACCGTTTCTTGGCATCGTGATCATTGAGCGGCTCGATGGGCTGATGGGAGCCCTGCTCATAGCGTCCAAAACCAAAACCCTTCCATGCACACCTGTGAAGGTAAGTGTGTGCAAAGGCAGGGTTGCCAAGAAATGAGAAATCAGATGTGAAATGTTGGGGTGAAGAAAGAGAAGTGCTGTAGGTAGGGGCTTGATTAAGCCCCCCATAGACAAAGTTGGTTTGGAAGTGAGGAGGACCATAAGGTAAGACCGTCCCGATTCGAGGGTCGTAATTAGGACTGAGGTGAAGGCGTCCATACTCTTGTGGAGTTTGGAACATGTCAAGGGTCAACAAGCGGTATTCCCTAAGTGATAGTCGTTGGAAGATGTCTTCCATGGGGTCCTTGGTCGGCGCTTGAAGAGGAGGGGTGAGGGCAACCGCCGATTGCGAACTGGTCGAAGCTTTCACAGATGGAGGCGGTGCCGGAGTGGACGGCTTGATGGGAATGAGGACATCGTTAGGACGATAGGTGGTGTTGCAAGTCTTGAAGGGTGAAGGGTCAGCGGGAATGGTGTGGACTTGCCCGTCATGCTCAAACTTCACACAACGGTGCAGGGTGGAGGGGATACAGGCCATGGCATGGATCCAAGGTCGGCCCAGTAAAAGGTTGTATTGAAATTCTCCTTCGATGATATAGAAGAGCTCTGGGACTGTGCGTGGGCCTACGCGAATGTGGAGGATGACTGTGCTAATGGTCGTGGCGGTGGTGTCATTGAAAGAGCGTAAGATCGCGTTAGTTTTGGAGACGCAGTTCTTGGGAAGAGCCAGCTGATCAAAGGCATGGGTAGAGATTATGTTGATGCTAGCGCCGCCATCGATCATAACATGTTTGATGCGCGTTTGATCGACATAGGCAGTGATGAAGAGGGTGGCGTCCTGATCTTCCGTGTTAGATGTGGGAATCTCAGAATTGCTGAATGTGATGGAGTTGACAGGAGATAAAGAATGGATGAGGGCAGCGAGTGGTTGGGGGTCCTTGGGTTGGACCTCCACTACCTGCAAGGCTTGGATAAGGGCTTGACGATGCTGAGGCGAAGTTTGGATAAGGTCGTAAAGAGACATCTTCACCAGTGTCTGGTGAAGCTGCTTCAGCATGGAGTTGTGAATTGGTCCAGAAGAGGAAGATGAAGAAGGTTGGGACGCGCCAAGGATAGAAATTTTAGGCTTGGGTGCAAGGGGTGGCTTGACGAAGGGATAGGTCCAAGGAATGGCAGCTTTTGCTTTGGCCTTGTCCTGCTGCGACCTAGTGGTTATACGGATGGCATTGATTTTGAAAATGGGAGGCGAAGAAGGGGTCATGTTTTGCTGGTGAGATGTTGACGTGTTTGAAGAAGTTGGACAGGAAGGAGTCGGGGTCTGGTCAAGAGTGTCCTCAAGGAGAAGAGTGTCCTTCTCCATATGGTGGCGGATGACGGCCTTGAGGGCACAGCAAGTCTCGGTGTCGTGTCCTGGTGTACGATGATATAAGCAAATTTTCGTATCGTCGAACCAGGAGGGCTTGGACCCGAGAGGTTGGAAAGGCTTGATGGGTGGAAGGGTTATGTCAGAAGTCTGGAGAAGTCAGTGCAATATTGACGAGTATGAGCCCAATAGAGGGTCCGTGCTATTTGATATGCGCAAGGTTGGTGACTTTTTCTTAGGCAAGGTTAGAAGAGGTTTCTGTACCACCTTATGGGTTGATGGCGCGGTGACAGATGGAGATGGCTCTGGCCTGGTGATTGAGAATGACTTTTTAGGAGAGGGACGACTGGAGGTAGGCAGAGGAAGCAAAGGAGGCAACGAGTTTTGGTTGAAGGTCGGAGTGGGAAGGATGCTAGCCAAGGTCGAAGGATGGGGGCCCAAAATAGATGGCAACGGTGACGGAGAAGGAGGCGTTCGTTTCTGCGGTCTAGAAGTCTTTTTTGACTTGGTTGGAAGAGTACTATTGGTCGAGGTCTGGCCTAGGTCCACCTTCACTTGCGGGTGAGTGAGGGTGGAGACAGGACGAACGCCAAATGACTTGATGGGTTTGGACGAGATAGACGCAGGCTTTGGTTTGGACGGGTTTGGTTGAGGTTTGAGAGTCTGGTCTTTGTCAAGAGTCTGACGAGATTCCGCCTTGGGAGGATTAGCGGCATGTGATGAGAGGGCGCGAGTATGTTGAAGGGCTTTAAGACGCTCTCGCAACACCTGAGGCGTCACTTTCCGCGGAGGGAGAAGTGCAATTTTCTCCACTAACCGGGAAAATGGCTGAGAGGAAGATGTTGATGGTTGCGAGGTTGAAGACGAGACGGGTGTAGTGGTCTTAGATGCAGGGTATGGTGAAGTCATGACAGATTTAGATGAGGATGAAGGAGGGACAGGTTCTTCCCTGGGTGGAGAAGAAACCGGGGAGCGAGGCTCCTCCAGTGGGGAAAGGGCAGGGATGATGGGGCCCTCCACTTGCAGCTGAGGAGTAAGAAGGGTCGGGTCCTCCATAGGCAATAGAACAGGGGATGGCGAGACCGGAGGTGCAGGTAAGGCCGAGGCGTCCTCCAAGATGAGAGAGGTCAATGGAGAACTAGCCGGGGAGAGAGGTTCATCCACATGTGATGGACTGATTGATGGACTAACCTCAAGAGGTTGATTGGGGACGAAAGGGGAGACCGTATTGACTGTTCGAACGTTGTGCTCATGATTGTCGTCAATTAAGGTCTAGACGTTGTTCTGAGTTGGCGGGTGATTGGGGAAAGGTTGTTTGAAGATGTCGATGGCCTGATTAAGGGGTGCATTTGGATTGTCTAAGATGAGATCCCCCTTTTCGAGCATGTCTTGTATTATGTTCTTAAAGGTTTTGCAGTTCTCCGTGTCATGGCCCTTAACACGGTGGAAGCTGCAGAAGTCATTCTCCCTATACCACGCGGGGATGGCGTGTGAGGGATCGAATTACGGTGGAGGTCAGGCTTGAGGGAGATTGAGGGCCCCCTGTTTAAGAAGCTTTTCCAGCACAGACGCATATGATTCTCTGAGAGGAGTATATCGTCGCTGCATGTATCTTTGCTGGAATTGCCGAGTAGCGCTCTGAGATGTAGAGGGCTTAGGCTGATTGGTCAAAGAAGATGAAGGTCTGACAACCACGGCATTAGCTGAAGCCTTGGATTTAGAATTGGATGATGATGGCTTGGCAGAGGAAGAGTCATTGGCCTTAGAGCTGGGATTCTTACTCCGCAACTTGACTTTGTTCTCCTCGATGGCATGCAACTCTAGTTTGCGGGCCATCGTGAAGGCCTCGTCAAAAGTACGGAAGGTTTGAACCCTCAGGGTGGAAGAGATATGTCGGGCACAGGCTTGAGAAAAGAGTTCAATAAGCTCAGCCTGGGGCAAGGAAAAGGAGAGTTGGTTGATAAGGCCTCTCCATCGAGCAACGAAGTTGGCTATGGACTCGTCCTCAAATTGCCGAATAGAATAGAGGTCCGTGATTGAGACTTTCTTGGTTATGTTGATGGAAAAGTGATCAAGGAATCACTGAGCCAATTGCGTGAATGAGAAGAGAGAATGGCTAGGAAGGGAGCTGTACCAGTCAAGTGCAGCACTCGAGAGAGACATAGGAAAGGTGCGTAAGAGTAATGCATTGTCATGGCCAATGAGGTAGCAGGCATGTCTGAATGCCCGCAAGTGTTGTTGGGGGTCTTCCTTGTTTTGAAAGCGAGAAAACTTCAGAAGCTCCCACTGGCTAGGATATGGTCTGATTGGGATGGAAGGATGAATGGGCTCGTTACAGATTTGCTCGTATGAGAGAGTGTTACGCGAGCTGGAAACAGAGGTCTCAAGACTGGTCATCTTGTCCATCAGCATCTTGATGATGTCTGCCAATGGATTGACGGGTTGCACGCCCCCTAAGTTGTAGGGCGCTTGGAAGAGGTTAGAGGAGGCAAGCGACATAGTCGGTTGTAAAATGTACGGATGACTAATCGTAGGGGCAGAGGTGGATGCTAAAGGTGGTTGGTTAGAAGACATAGCTGGGCCCGTTGTTGCCACGAGAGGCTGGACTGTGGTAACAGGGGCCAAGGGGTAAGAAGCCACCCTGGTGTTGATAGGGGCTAGGGTGGGCGGGATAGAGACAACAAGGTTTTGAAATGGAGTGGATAGCAGTTGAGTGGGTTGAGGTTGACAAGAGGCTGGAACCCCGGTGGAAGTGGGCCCAATGATAGAGGGAGAGGCCACACCTTGGGGATTGGTCAAAGTCTGGTCAGTGGTCAAAGCAATGGCTTGGGTGTCCGAAGGTTGAACTACGGATGCTGTCGATACAGCCGTAGTCGCGACAAGGGAGGTTGGCATTCCATAGATTGAATTGCCCAAGGAGTCTCGCATTCGGCTATGCACGAGATAATGTTGCAAGGCCTTGACGTTGAGGTCCAAGAATCGTTCGAAGTCTTGGTCCCCTTCTTGGACAATGGGAGTCTACGGTGGGGTTGGACGAATGGGAGTTCTTTCGGTCTCTGAGTTGAACTCCATTGTAGGCTTGGTCATGGATGGGGTGGACGGAAGTGGTTGACGGCTAGCGTGGTTGACAAGAGCTTTGGCTTGGCTACGAGTCAAAACCATGCAAGGCAAAGAAGGTTCAGGTCTCAGGAACTGTGTTGCTCAGTTCCAGAAAACCAGGATGGAGTCTTTGACAGAGAAAAGACAGGCTTCAGGTTGCTGGTTTTGAAAAAAAAAGGACAGTGATAGAGACCGACGTCAATTGGAAAACCGATGTCGGTAGGAAATGAGGCCGGCGTCGGTCAGATAACCGATGCCGATAACAGATGAAGCCGACGTCGGTATCAGAACCGATGCCAGTGACAGGGGAAGGCCGACGTTGGTGGTAGAACCGATGTCGGTCACTGTGTTTTCCAGAGAGCCAAAAGGTTCTTTGGAAAAACAAAGAAGAAAGCGTCCTCACACACTCAAACAAATAGATGAGAAGAGGAAAACAGATAAAGACAGACAAGCCTAAGCGATAAATCCTAAGAATTAACCTTAGAAACTTGTGGCTTATGCCTTAGATGAATGTTTGGGGAGATTGGCTGAAAAATGGGTCCTAGAAGAAGGCAGTCTAAAGATGGTTTCAGGTGTTGTTTTAGGTGCTCAAAGATCTGTGTTAGGGTCTGGTACGTGGCCTGGTGCTAAGGAGCAAGCTCCCCTCACTTCACGATTCCAGTGGTTAGCTGGTCTCGCTTAGCCAAGATATACCTCACCTAGAGTTTATCCTCCGCCAGAGAACGGAGTGGGCTTCCCCCTTGGTGATGAAATTCAAGTAGGGTCACTGGGACGGGTAAGGTATCTGCTGGGTGATGAAATCCCAGTCGGGCCTTGTCTCAGGTATGTTTTATGTGTGTTTTAGTGCATGTGATTCGGTAGTGTAACATCAAGTGTCTACGGTTCATTCAATATGCGCCTAAGTTACTAGATGTGGACTAATGCAAGCACAAGAAGAAATGAAAGTGCAATATGTTTTAATGCCCAAGTCGAAATGTGATGTTGTTATGAAGACAAGATGGAGAAAGGGACGAGAGTATGATATTTAGACTAGTCTAGAATGCAAGGAAGAAAGGAAAAAAGGATTCGTTTTAGTCCTGCTTATAGTGTCATTTGGAATAGAAGAAAGAGACAAGAAGAAAGGAGCCTAAATGCACCTAAATGAATGAAAAAGAAAAAGGAACCCAGGAGGAACCTAGTGTCCCACCGGGCGTGCCAGAGATGTTTCTACCTCAAAGTTCACTTTTCAGACTAAAAAGAAAGAAACTAAAAGAAAGTAATGGACAAGGCTTGGAAGTACCTGGACTAAAGATTGTGCACCGTAAATCCAGACGTTTGTGAGCACTCCTCTTTGGCTGTGGAGGAATGACACCTGCAAGAAAAAAGGAAACTAGGACAAGAAAAAAATGTTAGAGAGATAGGCAGTGGGTTGCCAAGCAAAAGGCTTGTTCCCAGAAGTGTAAAAACTTCCTTAAGGGAGGTCAACCCACTGTTTTGATGAAATAAGTGACTGATAAAAGACAGAATGCCAGAATACAGAAATGACAAAGAAAGTAGAAAGGAAAGAAGAAAACAAAATGATTACCTGAAAGCGCTGTTGGGCTGAAGACAGTCGCCGAGGTCGGAAATGTCGCCGGCGTCGGTTATCTGATCTGCCAGCGTTGGCTATCCTGCCGACGTCGGTTGGGGAAGCGACCGGCGTCGGTCTGGGTTGTGGCCTGTAGTCGGGTCTGGGTTGCTTGCTGGACTGTGGACGGGTCTGAGACTGAACGGGGACAAGTTTGGATGGATTGGGGAATGGTCTGGTTCAGGTTGGGTACCTGTTGCAAGGTCTTTTTGGCAGAGGGGTGAGGAAGTTGAAAGAGACACAGAGGACAGGGAAGAGGAGGATTCACAGAGGATGGGGCCTGAGAAGGCTTTGCAGCCTCTCAAGGGGGAAGGACAGAGGGAGCAAAAGACAATAGAATATAGATGAATGAATAAAATGAAATAAAAAAACCCAGACTAGCTTACCTTTAGCTTGCTGAATGAAGAGAGAAGAAGATGTTGCTGGAGCCACAGAAGAGTTGCTGGAAGGAGAAGATGCTGATCCAGGGCCTTTTCACCTGTTGCTGCTATTGCACAAGGTCAAGACAAAGGAGAGATCAGAGCCAAAGCGTCAAGAGAATCCGTTTTCGAGCTCAAGAGTCCAGGGGGTGCAACGGATGCAGAAGGGGATAATGAAGGCTGCCGATGCCGGCAGTTTCGCCGACGTCGGCCGAAGGGTCGCCGATGTCGGGGGTCGCAGGATGGGCACAGAGGATAAAAATAGCCTCTGCCCACTCTTGCACGCCACCGAGCGAGGAGTCATGGGCAGAACGGTCACGAGGATGCCAAAATGGACGAGGGGGGATATAATGGTGAGATTTGGCCTAATAAATGCTAGGGGGAAGGTGGAGGGATTCAAGGGAGGATCCAAGGTGGCAAGGGTAGGGTGGAAAGGGGGCCTAATTTAATTAAAAATAGATGTTAATTTCTAATTAATAAGACCTAGGTGGGTTAGGGACCAAGGAGGACTAGGTGGGAGAAAGGGCCAAGGGGGAGAACCAAGGTGCAGACACGTTTGCGGTGTCTACATATATATATATATATGTATGTATGTATGTATGTATGTATGTATGTATGCATGTATGTATGTATGTGCATATATATATATATATATATATATATATATATATATATATATATATATATATATATATATATAAAACTCAAAATATTGTTGAAGACATCATCTTATATCCAAAAAATTATGAAAACTCTTTGGATTGCTTTTTGGGCAACTGTTGTTATGAAGTTGCTAATTTATGTGTTAATATTTCCTCATAATTAGAGAAAGGTTTAGCTAAAAAAACCATTTTCTATTGAAACTCTAATCATGAGATTTTGTTGATAAATATCAAAGTATATTTGGTGATTTCAACCTAGAATGCATACTTTTGCATGAATTATTTGATTCTATAGCTACATAGGTGGTTGAAAATTAGGTGGAATTTAGTAGTACTACATTAAAAATAATAGTTACTGATAAACTTTCCAAGTTAAGGGAAATATTAAGCTAAAATAATCTTTTATATAAGTTGATAATGTTTTCATGAGTGAAATCATGGCCTTGTGAGGCACAAAATTAGAATTTATGTATGTGTCTAAGTTTGAATATTTTAGATATTATGGATGTAAAGGTGTGTACAACACCTTGGCCATATAAAAGGAAACCAAGTTGAAAGGTTAATTTTGTAGCCTTGTTAAATGAAGGGCATGGTTGTCCTAGGGGTAACATGTGATCTTTAACAAGGTAAAGTTTATATATATATATATATATATATATATATATATATATATATATATATATATATATATATATATATATATGATAAGAATTGATAAAGTTATCAATCTGGTTACTTCAATCATTGAGTTATTATTTAATTCATATAATGTGTAACAATTTTGTGAAAAGAGTGGTAAAGCCTCTTCACACACACACACGCACACACACACACACATGCATATATATATATATATATATATATATATATATATATATATAATATTTGTGTGTGTATGTATATATACATACATATATATATATGTATATATCACACACAAATATATATATATATATATGTGTGTGTGTGTGTGTGTGTGTGTGTGTGTGATATATACATATATATATGTATGTATATATACATACACACAAATATATATATATGTGTGTGTGTGTGTGTGTGTGTGTGTGTGTGTGTGTGTGTGTGTGTGTGTGTGTGTGTGTGTGTGTGTGTATGTGTATATATGTAGGTATGCTTGTGTATGCATGCATGCATGCATACATACATACATACATACATACATACAAACATATACATACATATATATACATACATATATATATATATATATATATATATATATATATAAACTCAAAATATTGTTGAAGACATCATCTTATATCGAAAAAATTATGAAAAACTCTTTGGATTGCTTTTTGGGCAACTGTTGTTATGAAGTTTCTAATTTATGTGTTAATATTTCCTCATAATTAGAGAAAGGTTTAGCTAAAAAACCATTTTCTATTGAAACTTTGATCATGAGATTTTGTTGATAAATATCAAAGTATATTTGGTGATTTCAACCTAGAATGCTTACTTTTGCATGAATTACCTGATTCTATAGCTACATAGGTGGTTGAAAATTAGGTGGAATTTAGTAGTACTACATTAAATATAATAGTTATTGATAAACTTTCCAAGTTAAGGGAAAGATTAAGCTAAAATATTATTTTATATAAGGTGATAATGTTTTCATGAGTGAAACCATGGCCTTGTGAGGCACAAAATTATAATTTATTTATGTGTCTATGTTTGAATATTTTAGATATTATGGATATAAAGGTATGTACAACACCATGGCCTTACAAAAGGAAACCAAGTTGAAAGGGTAATTTTGTAGCCTTGTTAAATGAAGGGCATGGTTGTCCTAGGGGTAACATGTGATCTTTAACAAGGTAAAGTTGTATATATATATATATATATATATATATATATTAGGAATTGATAAATCTATTTTTATACCGAAAGGTAAAGTATAAAATAATATCCTTGTTTGAATAGTGGACTGTGTAAGTGTGTATTAGGCATGACTTCTATTTTTATAATAATTGATAAAGTTATCAATCTGGTTACTTCAATCATTGAGTTATTATTTAATTTATATAATGTGTAAATTTTTTTTGAAAAGAGCGGTAAAGCCTCCTTTTAATGTAGCATGCCTCATGAAAGTTATTTAGTCACTAGGATGGATCTTCCTTAAGGAAAGGAGGATGTCATAAACTCTCCCATTGGAACTCTATTTAACTATGGGATAAAGTACAATAGCATATTCTTTGAATTTGTTTGGAAGTTAAATATTTACTTTGGATACAAACATTATGACACATACACACACACACACACACACACACACACACACACACACACACACACACACACACACACACACACACACACACACACACACACACACACACACATATCATTATGATATATGTGTGTGTGTGTGTGTGTGTGTGTGTGTGTGTGTGTGTGTGTGTGTGTGTGTGTGTGTGTGTGTGTGTGTGTGTGTGTGTGTGTGTGTGTGTGTGTGTGTGTGTGTGTGTGTGTGCGTGTGTGTGTGCGTGTGTGTGTGTGTGTGTGTGTGTGTGTGATTCTTGGTATGAATATATATTCATACATATATACATATTAATATAATTTTCCCTAAGGTCCTAAAAAACTTACTTTGGTTAATTGTAAAAGCTATGACTATGTTTCTTTGGAATTAGAATTGGGAAAAATTAATTTTATGTTAGGTTTAATTGCATATCATTTTTTGGGAATTGACTTCAATGAGGGAGAGAGAGGGGTGATGAGGAGTAAGGAAAAAGGATAGGGTTTTAGGCCTATGTTTTTGGCTATTGTCATGCTAGGAGAGGATAAATGAATAACATAAGAATAAATAATAGAAGGTAGGAGAGTTTGTGGGTATATGTCAATGTAGGGGTCTGTAGGAGAGTTGGGTGTCAATGGAGGATGATGGATGATGAAAGAGAGGGAGAATGAATAGTATGGAAGGAAGGAGAAGAAGAAGGGAGTCAGATGAGGGAAGAGAGAGCATGTTAATGCCAAGGAATGAAATGGTTTTTTTTATTGTTAGTGTGGTGACACTATGGGAGACAGACGAAAATAAAAGCTTACATATATTTTTACAGACATGTGCTCATCCTTTTAGTTTAATTTATAAAAACTTGAATCCATTATTAATATTTCAAGTTCTACATAAAAAACCAATGGGTTATATCCTCATGTGGGAATATTTGATTATTCCCACATAGGTCTATGTCATGGCCTGGGGAAGACGTATGTTTTGTGTATGTTGATTGTGAGGAAATATATTATGGTGTTCTTATTTTCCTAGATGGAGATGGTGGTTACTTGATTTTATTCTAATATAGTGATGATATATCTATGTCTATAATGGTTTATGGTTTGTATTAGTGGAGAATCATTTTAAATCTATTCATATTTCATGATGAGGGTTTAAATGTATAAAATTATATGGAATTTTTTATATATGTTGGCTATCTGTATTTTTTTTTCAAAACTTGGTATTACCATGGAAAATAGAGACTACTACTACTGTAGCTATAAATTCCTATTTAAGGGGCAAACTTACAGATTTACATGATTGGTAACACTCAATTTATGTGGAAAGTTTTTGATGATTATGTTTCATTTATACCTTGCTTATGTTGAATTTCATATCATGTTTATAGTTATGCTCAATATTTATGATTGATGTTTGTTTTGAAGCTCTATTATCATTAAAATGAAATCCCTAGTTTAGGAAATGGCAAGTAACTATATTTTAGCAAGATTTTTGTTAAATATGTTGATCTTGTGTATGGATGGAAAGTAATTTGAGGATATATTATCGACTGTATTTTGTTGATGCATGGTTAGAAATTAGTTAGGAAACTAAATGAGTTAGTATAGTTTAAACTTTTGATATAACCTATTATGATTTTTATAATTATTATAGCTTTTATGTTGGAGTCTAACCCAATGAGCTAGTGCATTATCCCTTTCATGCAAGACCATAGTCTTGCGTGCTCACCTGAAATGCACAACTAGATAACATTTCCAACAAATTATATTGATTAGTGTTATTTCCTTAGTCATATTCTTCCCTTTATGTATTTAAACATATACTACATAAAATCACAAACAAACTACATTGATTCTAATGTTTCCAAGCATTATCACCATAATTACAAACTACTACTATCACTAGTTAACATTGTTACTTTAGAAAAATAAAAGGAAAATTATATTCCACTCTACGTTCTAGTTATCTCTCCACTTAACACATCACATTAAACTATCATGAACACAAGAAAATTGTGTAATGTTATAAAGTCATATATTAAGTGAGGGCATCAAGAAATCAACCCACCAACAACCCATCAATTAAAATAGTGGTATGTATACTTATTTATCCTTGACTAAGTGTTTACATCAATAATGGAAAAAATAAATAGCCAATGTACCCCCAATAGACTAAGAGTCATAGTCTTCATTTAATGAGCGTTACTTAAGAACCTAGGCCTTTTCACCCCTTATATACCCACACTATGCTAGATTATTGTTATCATGTGTTCATTTCCTCATGATAGGTTAAAAAATTATAATAAATAAGGGTTAGGTGTCCTATATGAACTTCTCCTTAATCATCCCCACTTCCCATGCACTCCCCAAGTTTTCCTCTTTAGTTCTGAGTCCTATGTTTTCAGGTTCCTCATGACTAATTCTCCTTTAACTGAGTCCTCTCATGCTAGGGCTTCTACACTTTTATCCTCTTATGCCCTATACATTTTTCTCCATGTTTCTTCTACACCTAACATGTTTTGTGCCATAGTTTTTCAATGCTATGTTACTTTTGCATCCTTCTAGTCTCATGCCAAAATGGAAAATACTTAGCCAAAATTTTGGGGGCAATATTACCCCATAGGAAGATCTTAGTCCATCTTAGACTAATTTATGCTAGCAGCCTCTATAGAAAATTTAGGTCCCATATACTCGATCTCCTTCTTAACATTGTCCAAATGTGATAATGTATTGAGTAGCTTGGTAGTTATTTCTTCTATGGCCTCTTTTGATATCTTCATCTCCTCAGGATGGTGAGAGGTCTCATTTTCCTTCTTGATCAATTCATCTAGGAGCATGTGGCATCCTTATACATAACTTGAAGTTTTGATACTTCCTTGACAACCTATCTTTGGATGGTGACAAAACATGCATTCAGTTGTTGATGCTGGGTATTAATTGTTTCCTCCATTTTCTCCACATATTTGAATGCCTTTGTGCACTTGATGCAATCCTTTATTAAGAGAGTAGTATTATCCATCTGTTACCTCTAGGTTTCTTCAACTTGTAGTTGAGCCTCCAATATTTTATTTAGGTGCAATAACTACTCAAAAATTCCATCCAAAATGGGGATGACTTTTCCAACCATTTCTAGGGTGCATTTGCAGACTTATAATGCCTTGGTGAACTACTCTAATATCTCTAGTCCCTTATATTTTGACATGAGATTCTCCTTACTTCAGTTTAACATAAGAGTCATTAGGATCTCTAACTTGCCTATGGAATCCCCATTAAGAGGTACACCATTTACTAGTGATGGATCTTGTCGAAAATTATTTTCTAAAGGTTAATGTTCTCATTTTTTCTTTTGTGGCCTCTTTGACCTAATGCTTCAAAGTAACTACTTCCTTGATGATTGCTTGTTTGGAAGTAACTTATTTATTATACATACCCATAATTTGGCCATGTTTCCTCTCAGTAGTGGTGTATCAGAATCTAAAAAAAGGTTATGGCATGTGATATCCATGGCCAAATTTTAAAATGTGGTGCTTTCTAGAAGAGGAGAGATATTTTGAGGATACACCCATAGTGGCTTGGGTAGTGTAAGAGAATCAATTTCCAAGGAGAGGCTATATTAAGGGATATCAAATTCTTGGTCCTCATTATACATATATAGAAGAAAAGACACCTTCTTCCTGGTCTCTAAGGTTTAATCTTTTAGAATGAAGTATGGACATAGATATAACATCCTATTAGGGATGAAAAATTGATAATGTTAATGTGGATTGGTAGTTGTATCATCAATATGATATTATATAGACTTATACAATTTTTTCCCTTTAATGTGGCTATTCTCTAAATCAACCCCTATACTAGTAGCCATAGAAGTGTTACCAATGGCCATTTCACTCCTTTCTTCCTCACCATCCCTGTATTTGTCATATAAATGACTCGCATCAAACAAAAAGTCATCAAAGGTAGAATCCTCCTCTCACATTAGAGAAGAAGTATTTTCAAATTTATAATCCAAGGCTTGTACCTATACAATAGGGCTTTTTTCTAAGGTGCTTGTTCTATGGTATATTGTTGTGCAACTCCTGAAGTAGTTACTTTTGGGGGAGATGGTTGTGATGGTTTAGGGGTGAGGATGGAATTGGAAGAACATGTGTAGGTGAGTGTCGAGGTGTAGGGACTTGATTTGGTGTTGAATTAGGTGTATTTGGTTTAGGAGGTGAAGGTCATGGTGGAAAAGGGAAAGGTGGAGACAAGCCAAGTGGAGATGGGTGTAGTGGATATGGGCATGGTAGAGATGGGCATAATGGAGAAGGGTGAAAAGGAGAAGGGTGAGGTGGAGATGGGCATAGAGATGAGGGGCCTTGTTGTGGAACTTGGGTATCCTTATATCTCTTTGGTGGTACTTGCTAACTACTTACATTGACATCTTATTCAACCCTTTTTTTCTTCTTTAATAATGTCACTGTTATAAGCTTTTCCTTAAGGTCTTCACCCTCTAGATCCTTCAAGGGTATAACATATAAAAAACATGTACAATTTTTCCCCCACCATTATCTATTTGACTTTTATGTTGATCAATTCCATCTCATTCTTCTCCTAGCAGGCCTTCTTTCCTGGATATAAAAACATTTTTCAAAGAGTGTGACTATCCAAGTCTATCTTTTTAGCCCCCAATGCAATGGATTGCACATAATAGATATATTTCATAGAATCCATGAATTACCATGTTGAGAATGCATATGGTAAATTTAACCATGTATAAATCTCTTTAGAAGGGATCATTCTTATGCATGCAAGGAATAAGTGATACTTCACTATAAACTAGGCTTGCACAATAGCCAAAGGGGGAAAATCCTTTGGGATACACCACTTATTTTTTAACACCTCCCTCATTCTATCAAACCATTACCTCATATTTATTTTTTAGGAGAGGGTGATATGGTGAAGACATGTGAAAACCTTGTAGTGTTTAGTAGGGGACCTATGCATGGGGGGATATATCCACTTCCACACTCCTTAACTATAGTCTAGTATGTTAATCTCATAAAAAACCATTAAAAGGAGAAATAACCCCATAAAAACCTATGTTTAGGGGTTCGATGAGTTGTTTACACATATTCAAACTAAACTACATGTACCAATTATATTTTAATCATTATGTGACATGGTGGATGATGTATATATGTGCCATGTCAAATTCCTTCCATCGATCAATCCCACCAATCTTGGTCATAATGATCCACATTGCAACATAGAGGGTGGGAACCTATAGGTTATTAATGTGCATGGAATCACCTTGATTTTAGAACATAAGTGTCATAATGGTCTTTTAAACCTCTTTAGTGTTTTATAGGTCATTGGCCACATCTAACCCTAAGCATTATAGTCCCATGACCCTAATTATCCTCTCAGATGTGATCTTCATACTATGCCTAACAAAGTAGATATATTCCTCATAGATGTCCAAGAGCAACAACTGAACCACCTCTATGGGTTTTCTAAAGTATACCAAATTGAAGAGTTAGAACAACCCTATAACATCTAATGAATTGAATATATTGACATCAAACACCACTTGGTTCTTAGTATTTTGGAACTCAACTCAATAGTCATTTTGAAATTCAACCTTGTTTCCATGTCAATGGTTATAATCAAACATTACGGAAGTGGAGACATTGGAGACCTAATTATCTACATGCAACACTAATTTTGGATACTATATTTCTTCAATTAGTAGAGGCAGGGGTGGGGATGATTGAGTCTTTTTTTTATAGGCATGTCAAGCTTACTTCCTATCTCTCTATGCATTGAACTTTTTCTAGAGTTTTGTATTTAATGAAAACTCTATCTCCCCCACTTACCTCTTTACTCTCTAGTATCATAGGTAATTGTTTAGTTCTCAAGGCATTTTTCTTAGGCCATATCACCCTTTATGGAGCCTAAAAGTTTATTCATGACCATCCAACATTTATAAACAAATACATGGTTGAAGCTTCAGCATTTTGAACTTGAGTATATTCTAATGGTAGATTTATACAACCTATAACCTATAAGATTTCTCTGTCATGACCATGTCTCAAATATCCCTCATTTCACTTAGTGAGAAGTGATGTTTTCCTCAATACCTATATTAAATTATGACTTTTACATATTGTAGCTTTCATATTCACTTTTTCAGCTCTAGTATTCACTTGTTCTCAACTCTTTGGATTTGTTAATCACAATTAATCATAAAGATAAAGAGTAAAAATAATTTAACTAGCCATTTTATAGGCTCAAGGGAGTTCCATTGTCATTACTAACTTCTTGTAACCCATCACTTCATGTTATTAATGTAGGTCTTTAATGGCCATTTAAATTTAATCATTACTTTTGGAATTTAATGATTTTAGTAGTATTATCATGTCACACCATTAATACATTTATTTCCATAACTATTCTTTTTGAATCAATGGCACATCTCATCTCATGCCTTCCTTTAAAGTCAATGATAGTTATGTCCCATGATTTCTTTATTGTGGAAGACAACTATCTTTCAAATTTCAAATTAATGGTAGGAATACCCTATCCTTAGGCTTCATAATTTGCATGCCTTAAATAAATTTCATGCCCTTAACACTTTATGTGCCTAGGTTCCTTACACCCTAATAACCTTATGTACCCACATACTTTGTGCACCTATGAAATCTATGTACCTATGAATCTTTAAGATTTATGATCTCTTTATTTTTTTATCTCTTTCTACTCGACACTTAAAACGAGTCGTGGTCCTCCATGAAAACAAAACAAAACATTAAGAATAATTACATTAATAAATGTTTTCATGTAATAAAGGTAAAACTTTTTATTGAAAATAAGAAATCATAAACTAATGTTAAAATCCTTACTGATTACAATACTTCAACTATTCAGAAGTGAAATATGGCTGAGCTAATTTCCATTGTAATGCCCAAGAAGGAACTGGTCATCCAACATTTATAATTAACATGATACGATAGGTTTAATGATATGAATGATAAAATACCATCCCAATGAATTTGAATTTTTATAGGATGGCATGTATGCTTTGAGTCGTATAGTAAGACTTTCATGCCCAAAGTAAAAGTTTTATGCTTTAAATTTTGGTCATACCATGCCTTCTATTTGAATTTTTCCACATCCTAACCCTAATGACCAATGAATTAGGATTTTTTAAGTTGTAACAAAGAATCTAATCATGATTTCAAGGATGCCTCCTAATTCAATTATCACATGAACACTATATGGAGAGATGGTACTAAAAACTCAATTAGAAGGACTACTTCTATACTATATACCAAATTAAATGGGGTAATTTTATTCAAGCACTTTTACGTCATTTGATATTCCCAAAAGACCATAAATATCCTATCATCATAGTCTATTTGGATAATATTAAAAATATTTGTTAAAGTGGTTCCTAGGATTATTTTGAAGGCCTCGATAGTGGCATTGGCTTGAGGATGGTATGGTGTTGTTTTGTGGTGTGTAATAATGAATTAAACTCACTCAATAAAACATGAAGTGTTTCATTCAATAAATGGTTACCATAATCATTTGTGAAACCTAGTGGACATCTAAAATGAGTTATGATATTTTCATAAATGAAACATATAACAATAGCAATAGTACAATCTTTTGTTGGTGTAGGTTCAGCCCATCATGTATGGTAGTTAATTATTGTGATAATGTATTGAGAACCTATTATTCATCCAAATGGAGTGATGGGCCTAACAAAATCAATGACCCATTTATCAAATGCTTCTTGATAATGTATTAGTCATAGGGGTATGGCATATCTTCAATTAAGTTTTTTTATGCATTGACATATGTCACACTACCTAACATACACTTTAGCATATTTCAAGAGAGTAGGCCAGCATAATCTAACTAGTAGAACCTTATGAATTATATCCTATCCAAAATAGTGTCTTCCAAAAATTCCTTCGTGAACTTCTTGACGTACTTTAGGATGCTCATGTTACATAACATAGTGTGGAAGAGTCTTGTCATGACAACTTTTGCAAATATCTCCTCTTATAAGTTGAAACAATGTGGTATGGATTGTAAGTTTATTCTTGTCTTGAGGAGTGAGATAATAAATAATTTATCCATAAGTAAAAATATTGGCAATATCGTTCAGTTCCTTAGGTACATGGGTGACACAAAATAGTTGAACATTAGGTAACTCATTTTCAATGGCATGTGGTGGTTTTCCAAACTCAATCTGGGACAAGTGGTTAGGTTTATAATTAACTTTTCAAGTTTTACCATGACAAAAAAATAGAACTCTAGGAACAACACTATCTAGTGATAGATCCATCCATGTAGTACATGTTTATCAACAAGGTACTTCAATTCTTCATAATTTGTATAGAAAACAAAACAAATGGCACATAAGTATTGTTGGAAATTTTGAAGAGCATAGACTATAAAAAATGATTCAATATTCATATTGGTATAGTTATTTTTAGCTAGAGTGAGATTTATGCTAGAAAAGTAGATTGAATGATCCAGGTGACCTTCACTTGGGTGTGCAAGGATTGCACAAATGGGCATTGTAGATACATCAACATGGATGTGGAATGGTTTTATCCAATCAAGAAACTAGAGAATAATAAAAATGATTAGTATATCTTTTCGTGTTTTAAAACATTATTTACAAGAAGTCCATATTAAAGGCTCATTATGCCTTAGAATTTTCTCTAGGGCCGTAGTAATCTTTGCATATCTGAAGATGAACTTTGTATAGTACTTGGTATGTCCTAAAAAGGTGCAAACCTCACACTTAATCTTAGGTATTGGGAGGAAAATAATAACAAACACCTTAATTGGGTTTACCAAAAGTCCTTAATTACATATAATATGTCCTAATAACACACCAAATAATATACAAAATAGGCACTTATTTAAGTTCATTGATATTTGTAAGACTCGACAGTGCTCAATCATAAGCCTCAAGTTAGAACAATGGTCCTTAACCAAACCATAAACTATCCAATTATCAAAGTAAAATTTAATAAACATATGGATGAAATCCTTAAAGGCTTCAACATCTATGCATGAAAACATAACTAGGGTATTCTTCAATTTGAAGGGTATGATAGTATATGCAAAATATCCCTATTTGGTGGCAAACATTGTATTTAGTTGGTATTTTTTAGCTATCTATACCTGATTGTATCTCAATAATCCATATGTGATTGTATATAGCTCACATCAAGCAACACCTTCAATGATTTCCTTCATGAAAGGCATTGGGAAGAATTTAGTGACATATGATGTATTAAGTACTTGATAGTCTATGCAAATATAGATCCATCTATTTTTCTTGATATTAATCACCATTGGACTATCCCATTCAAATTCATAAATGGGCATGATTACTCTAGTGAAAACATACTATTGATTTCCTCTTTAATGTGCACTCATATATTATGATTGATTCTATATGGATGCTTTCTAACCAATCAAGCACTATCAATCAACCTGATATACATCTTTCTTAAGGATGGATGGACACCCTTCATTTTAACTATAATTTATAAAAAATACATCTTGATATTCCTTAAATAACTCAAATATATTTGAAATATCTACTTAATTATAGTAATTTCCTACCATATCCATCTTTGGTTCTAGCTTTGTGTTGATATTGCACTAAATAGTTTGAATGGGCCCATTTTAAGGGTTGTCTAGATTGTCACAAGTATCATGAATAGTTATTATGCCATAGTTTGTAGGGACATCCAAATAGGTTATCAGAGGTTTTTGTATATTGGATCCTTCACCTTTTTCCATGTGAAACACTATATTCTATTTTCCTAAACGTATTTCTTTACACTAGTCATGATCAAGGATTAGTTTTAACATGGAAACTTGTGATAATGTTTAATCAAAGAGATGTAGAGGTTATTTAGGAACATGATGGATATTCTATCGATGATATTTAAAGGGATTTGGGTCATCAAAAATTTATTTGTGTATGGCTTGGAGGGTAAGGCACAAATCCATTCTTGGATAAGAATAAGATAGGGCCAATTTCATGTTTTCCTTTAACAGATGCCAAAATTGGGTTCCCATGTGTCATTTTTCATGAACATACCATGCCCTTGCCTAGGTATGTAAATTTTCATAAAATTCATTCACCCATAAGTACTCTAGTAGATATGACTCTTCATTTCTACACATTTTATCAAAAGATTCTATATGTGGTTTTGATGGTAGTACTCCACTATTACTAATTACTCCTTGACCTTATTATCATTGTAAAACCAATGATTCAAGGTAGAGCATACTTTTTCCCACTAAAGGAGTTATTCATGATGGGTTTTATACCATCTTATACCTATACCATATAAGAGATTAACTAATGACCTCATATGATCAGTTATAGTGTCATAGAATTATTCAAGGTGTTGTATGAATCCACATACCTTCATTTATCCATAAAACTATGGAACCTCATTGAGTCTTTCAAATAGTGCCTCTATGATTGGTCCCCTTATGTCCTCCTAACTAGTGATAAGGTACACAAACTTATGACATTTACAAAACTTGTGTGGAATGGTCTCTCAACTTTCAATTACACTGCACACTCTTATAGTGAGGTCATAGCTAATATGTGCCCAAAAATTACAAGCATTGCTTTTAGTGTTAGAGAGGGACTGAGGGTTGAACCATCTAAAAATTCCATCAAGAGTTATATCCCCTTTTCTCATCATATCTATCATTGATAGTATAGATGTGTTTAATTTCTTATCCACATTGATGGATTTTATATAAGGGCCCCCCTATGTTTGATCTAAGGAAATAATAATGCACTGGTCAATATTCACAAAACTAATATAACACTTCCTAAAACTAAAATATACATTATTTTCATAACACCAGGGCAGTCCCAATAGAGTGGGGAAGTAATCTTCCTTAGATAATTCAAGGAACTCAAAATCCACCTTGAAGGGTACTCAAACTATATCAACCATGGCATTCCTGAGGACACCTATTGGTAAAGCATGAGTCTTGTTAGCCATGAATAACATGTGAGGTGATGGATCTAACATTGGACTAGATATTTTTTTATAGGCATATTTTGTGAGGGCATTCACATTTGTGCTAGTATCAACTAATATGTCCCAGATTACCCATCTATTGATGGTAGCATTGACTAGTATCTCTCTATCTTTTGGGGGAAAAAAGGGAATAGGAGTGTCTTACCTCTGATCATGATTAAAGAGATGATCCGTAGTCTACTAAGTGGTTTGGGGTTGAGCAAAATATGGTGTTTGTGATTGAATCATAAGCTAAGTACTCAATTGTGGGATAATTTCCTCATCTAGTATGCATTTACACAGTTCTTGTAAGTCATCATATGACATATTTTATGGTTTAGCTACCCTTTTCTACATGTATCATTAATTATTTATATTTAAGAAATTTAATCTATCTTTAGAGTTCTCATACTAGTGCCATCATATCTTGAAGGAATTACTTTTGTTATTGGGAATAAGGATATTTTTTTTACTCATGGTTCTTCACACTAAACATTTTTAATAGAATTTGAGATAGATTAAGACTATCTATTATGCATGGTAATATTCACTTATTGAATAGTTAGGGTACCTAACCATGTGTGCTAATGTGGTTACTTAACTTGTATCATGCTGACACCCTTTTTTATTTTTCTCCTTAGTGATATCTATGTACAAATTAGGACACTCTTCCAATCAATAGTCCTTTTTATACTAAGCACATGTAGGGTAATATGGATAATCTCTTTGGTAGTGGATTAAAGATCCACATCTAAAACATGTCCTAGGTGGTAAACAAACACCTCTTAATCCTCTTCCTTGACCCTAATAGCCTCCATTATCTTGGTTGGTGACTATAGAAGTCTAGTTCATACCATGCGCTCATGATTCATATATGTCACTAATCAATCGGTAGTCATTAGTGTCATGAGTATAGGTATCACATATCTTATAATAATAAGACACCTTTGAATGTGTTTATAATTTCAAAAGATACAATAATATACATCATGTTATTCATGACATATTTCATAAGACTACTTTACTATAATGTAAATGTTCTTTCATAGCCAGTCACTTCAAGTTTGACCCTATGATTTGTAATCAACACAACAGAGACCACTACAAGTATCATGTGAATTATTTATAGTTAATTTTTCAAGATGTGATTCCATAGAAGCTATATGAGATTCCATAAATAGACTAATCCTTGTATCGACACTTCCAACTTCTTTAACACAAAGGGTAGCTTCTAAGGCTTCATGTGGGCTAGTGAAAGTCTTCTGAGATAGTGTTCATCAAAAAGGTTATAACAAACCTCCCATGAACCATTTCATATTTTTTTCATCATTTATTTCAAAGGAAATATTTGACACGAGCATCATAAACCTTATGTCATACTCTCACACACTTTCAGTAAGTTCCTGATTGATGTCCTTCAATATGGCTATGCTTTATTGTTTAAATTTTGGAATGTAAAATTCCTAAATAAATGTTATTTTAAGTTGATCATATTTGATTACATCTTGTTGAGGATCAAATTTTCTATACCATTTATGGGCATGATCTAAAAGTGTAGTTAAAAACTATGTGGCTTTATGATTATAAGAGGTGATTCCTTGCACCCTCCAAATAAGTTCACATTTATGGACATGCTGAACTACATTTTCCATGCCTTGATATTTTTATAAATTAAGTGTCATTTCATAATCTACCATTTTTGGCTAAGGTGTCTAAACTAGTGGTTATTGAGAACCTCTAGCCCATATCCCTTGAGGTAGAAGTTCATTACCTCTTTTTGTGCCTCCACCTAGTCCACCTATAGTACCTCTAACTATAGTGCTCATCATATAGGGCATAATAGCCAGGTGATTAACTAAACTTTGGCATGTACTCTATATACTTTGAGGGCTAGGTCCTCCAAAAATATTAAGTCTATATGTATGTCAAATGGTTGAGTTTTAGTATCCCTTACTAACTTAGTATCCATTTCCACATTGTATGTGTCTTAATTATGTATGTGTACTTCATTTTATTCAATAACATGAGCAACAACTATAGTTGGGGAGTTAATTTGGTTCAAACTTGGTTCTTTAATTACCACCATCTAGATAGTTTCTACTTCATATGATATTAGAGGCATAGGGTAAGGCTCAAAAGTGATGGCATCCTCTTTCCATGTCTTTGATACCCTATGGATCCTAACATCACTTCTTGAGTTTTCTTTGTCCCTTTTTATACCACTGATTCCTATAATCCTTTATTGATATTTATCATAATTCCACTTCCATAATGCCCACTGACTGGCTATTATTCTAAACTAATAATTTGTTAAAAATAGTTTCTACTCCCTTCCCAAATGTTTGGATCATGTGCAATAGGATTTAGCTCTCCATTGGCATATTCTCAATTTCCAAATCAACAAATAACTTCTTAATTTCTAAGGAAAATGTCTAATGTAATGGCCATATGGTTCTCAAAGGAACTAGAAATTCGACTATTTAGGACATGAATAGGTGGTTAGAGTGCACTCCAAAATTTATCTAGACAAAACTCCTTTCCACAAAATTTTAACATCTCTAGTAGACATGGTTTCAAGTCATGATAAATCTCTTTGTCACTCTAGGGTCTAAGACTATCTTCTCTCAAGGTTTTAGGACCATCCTTGAGCATATACAAAGAGCCAAGTGTTATCACTTAGATTTTCACTTTTTTAGGAGATGTCTCAGCTCTCCTCATCTAAGTGGCACAATGGAAACATCTCACTTTAAATGGGTAATCAATTTTTTGAGATGATATTCTAGAATTAAGGGCTAGCTCCTTGAATGTGTCTTCAAATGATTTCACCTATACTAACTAATAATTTGTATGGAAAAGGGTTAAATTTTTCATGAAATAAAACATTTTATAGGGGGTGATGTAGCAATATGTTTACCACAAGACTACCATACACTATCCCAAAGATACAAGGCATACAACACTAGTCTAACAGTCTTAGAATGCACTAACATCAATATTTAAATATGCAGGTGACATACATGGAGACTATCTAAGTTAAGTGGAAAAATAGATCAGTTTTGGATAATAAATATTATTTGTACACTTAAGATCATATCCATACACTTAAAAACACTTCATATGACCTGTAAGGCATGGAATCATGTGCATCAAACATGGAAGGGTTGACAGAAAGCAAGGATAAATGAATATCTCTTAACCATTCACAATACATATCTTCACACACTTTAACAAGATGATATATGAACTCAAACTAGATTAAATTTATTTTCTAAAACAATTATAATGTCAAAACTAGCAGGGCTTCACCATACATCGTGTGGTATTAGATTACAAAGGCCAAAATAATAGCTCTTATAGAACTTGAGAGAGAGAAAGGAGAAGAGAGAATTCTAAAGGTCACAAGAGAACATCTCAATATAAGTAAAGGATTTAAATATTCATGATAATAAGATTTAAAATTAACCATGCAAGTTTAGGAAGCATAAGTGTAAATATAAGGCATGAAACTCATGAAAAGTGGAATGAAACTCCTTGTGTTAGCTCATAAAATTGCCTTCATCATCCACACCTATTTGAACATCCCAAAATTGAATTGAGATAGGTCTAATGAATGTAATGAGAGTGAAATATTTCATACATTCTTATCCATTCATTAGTTTTAGTCTTAGTCATTTGGAATCATCTAGAACTGAACCATCCTTGCCTATAGTAAAAAAAGCTCCTCTTCAACACAACTTGCAAACTTGGATTCTAAAAGGAATAATTTTTAAATTTAAATTAATTAAATGGATTGGATGACACTTTTTAATACCTTCCATGTGATTATAGGCATCAATCACACGTTAAAATTAGATCACTTGAAGTTTTCAACCCTTCTCACTAGCTTGGTCACTATGCCAGTTTTGATTTTCTAAGATGAAGTACCTAGTTAAGGCACTTAGGAGTTGTTCCAAGACATGAAATTGTTAAGGGTAGTTACCTTAAGTCTTAATATTCCCTTCCATATGATTTTCATCTCTTATAACCTCTTAAAACTTATATAACCCACAAAATTGTCAAAATACCATGTTTTGTACTCCATATGTACAATTCCATACAAATCAAAAGGATGGGAAGGATATTGAAAGAGTATTATATAAGGTTATATTTATTTTATTATCAAAATAGGCTATTAGAGTAGCTTTCTATATCCATTTCCTCCATTAGGTCTATAACCAAGGTTTGTGAGGGTTTTAGATAGTTTTGAGCTCTTAAGCTTTGTTCATAAAGATTTGATGATAAAATCTCAGCTTAATTCCAAAAAATATTTGATTAGGACCCTATATAACTCCTCCAAGATTCTTGAGTCTCAATTCAAGGAATCAAAGGAGATGTTAGCATCCAAATTGCCTATTCAAGCTTGTTTCTTCCATTTGCATAGGCTTGAGGTGATTAAAATCCAAAAATGAATTTTCCATGAATTACCCTAAAACATAATAGCTTATAAATATCTAAATACATCCTATAAACATGATTTAATATGGTATATATCTCATATCAAGGTGAAAGTTAAAATGACTCCCCTATTTAGACACTAGGATAAAACCTTGCCCTTTAGGCTTGACTGCAACCTTGGAGTTATAAGACACTTTTATGATATTATAACTTATGTGATTGATTATTAATGTTTTTTTTATGTGTTTCAACTCCTTACACCTTCCTAAAGTTTATCTATAGCTTTAGGTCTACTCTTTTGTCTCCTCTTCTTAAATACTATAGAATTTGTTCATAAGTCTAGTGCCCTCTATCTAAGAGAAAATAGAGGGAACTTCCCCTACTTAATCAATATAATTGGTCATTTAAAGGGATTTAATAGGTTTTAAATACCTTATAAACAAAATAAAAGCCCTTAGTCCTATTATTAGGCCCTCCAAAAACACTAAAATTTGAGATAGACTGCTAGAAGAGGGACTATGTATAGGGTTTCCTCCAACAAACTATGTGCTACTTGTCTAGAGCCCATTATTTATTATATATCCACTATAAAAATCCTATGTATACTATCATGGTAATTATATATTTAATCCAATATCCATTCAACACTCTGATCCTTCATGTATCCTTCATACTCTTGAACTTACAAGACTGTGTAAAATTTCTTGACTATGCCTCTATTTTCCTCACTCAAAGGTGACCCTTGCATAATATTAGCTTATAGGAAATGTACATAGGATTATTTAGGATATCCTAGGGTCACTTCACATTTTTTGGTACTCATTTTTACAAGTCTCACAACATTACTCTTAAGCTTACTACATTATAGAGTTAAATTGATTGTGTTGAAGCAAGACAAGGACTCACTTGTAAGTGAAAATCACATTTTTGGAGATGCTCAACTTGATATAAGGTATTTTGAAACACATAATTCTATATTATATTCATTTTATTCACCTATACCATGCATTTTCCATGATAAAATCCTAGAAAGGTCATCAAATGGGTCACTATTGTCACTATCAACTATGTTTGGATCAAAAAGATCATATAGGAATGTATGGAAATTACCAAATTGATCCTCAATCCCTATTGGAAACTTATTGAGACAAAAAGGTAATTTTAAACTTATAATTATCATCCATATATGAATTTATGTTCCATTTTCAACTTTGAGGGTTAGAGACTTTCAATAGAGCCTAAAACCTATAGGTATTACTACCTAAAAATAGTGGTTCAAGGGCATTTTGGGGCCTTCTAATAATTGACTTAGATTGATCCTCCACCATAAAATTTTTTCATAACTCTTCTCCATGATAGAGGATGAAAGGTTGGGTCATAAATATGTATAAAATGAAGAGTAAAACTTGTTACAAGATATCAATAAAACCTCAAGGAACTTTGTTTTGCACTTTTAGGGAAAGAAGCCTTGAACTCAATAATCCTATGTACAACGTGGTCTATTCTTCCATTTTCATATTTATTATTTCAAGTATATATGACATTATAAATACACCTACTATGACTTCAATTAAAATTCCATTACATGCCTTAACACTCTATTAAGTACCTCAATCTTCTATCAACACCAACTATAGGTGATTATTGTCATGTACAAGCACGCAATATGAATATCCTCCAAACAATATATGATGTATGATCATTTGATCACTTTTAATCCATTTTATTATTTTAAAATGCATATTTACCACTATATTAATGTTAAAAAATGTCTTAAAACCTTTAATCCAATGTGATATTCTCTTCCAAACACCTATAGGTGCACAATAATGGTAGACTATATGGAGGCTATACATATGAATGCCATAGTATTTTATTTATAATTTGAAATCTCACCAAAATACCTCATGTTTATATAATGTATATCACATATTTAGAACATTCAATTTCTCTTTTATAATGTGGTCAAAGCTCAATCATCATGGTTGTCTGTGCAAGACAATCATAGAGTAAATTGATTGTGTGGTAGCTTATGATAATACCCTGTAAAGCACATGATATACTGAGAGGGGGGGTGAATTAGTATATCATAAATCTTATAAAATTTTCCTTAATGAAATTTCACTTAACCATACATTCAAGATATGTAATAAAACTAGAATAATAAACACCACATAAGATAGAGAGAGATACCAGATTTAACGTGGAAACCCAATGTAGGAAAAACCATATAGAACAATCTCAAGTATATTAATGAGCACCAACTCAGACTATAATATTCATAAGCACCAAATTTTAGGAGCACCAACCCCTTTGCTAAGCACCAACACAACAACTATTCATGAGCACTAACCTATAAGAGCACCAACCACTTTGTTGAGCACTAACACATCAACTATTCATGAGCACCAACCCACAAGAGCACTAATCCCTTTGTTGAGTACCAACACAATAACTATTCATGAAAACCAACCCATAGGAGCACCAACACAAAAAATATTCATGATCACCAACCCATAAGAGCACTAACCCCTTTTGTGTATAACACACAACTATCTCTTAATGTTGCTTTCTCAATAAATGATATCTCATTACAATCTCTCTCTCTCTCTCTCTCTCTCTCTCTCTCTCTCTCTCTCTCTCTCTCTCTCTCTCCTCTACTATTTTAAGCTAGATATTACAATTACAAATCATAATCTATCTCTCATATTAAAAATGGCTTCTCAAGCCTTTACTTATAGCTTTCCAAATGGCCTTTGGCCTTCCCCCTTTGTGACCCTTCAATCCTCATGGAAAATGGCACCAAACTTACATGACCCTTTATATCCTTGCATTTGAATATTCATATGGTGACCCTTCATAAGCAAAATCATCCTTTCCTATTTTGTCTTTATCTTGGTGACTTTTCATATTCCTCAAAGTGTCCCTTCATGAGAAATTACACCCTTACTCTTTTTACTTCATTTGGTGACTCTTGGAATTCCTCAAGATGACTCTTCATGGGAAAATGCATCCCATTCTTCGTTTTTCTTTACCCCATGACTCTTTGACTTCTCCATGGGCCCTTATTTTGACTTTATACAACCAAAAATATATTCATTAATATTAAATAGATATTAACACACATTAGCCAAGATATTACTATTAAAAACATCATTAAATACAATGTGGCCTTTATCACCAATAATGTTATACCTTTGACATCAATGACAATATTTACAACAATCTCCCATTTTGTCATCGATGGCAACCTCAATCCTTAAACTACCACATATTGAAACCTACATAATACTATCATCTAAAAAACATATAGTAACTCCCCCTTACTATAGCAACCAATACCTATTCCCTGTACCTTTTTCTGCACCCGTACCTATACCTATTATTCTCCCCATTTGACATCATTTGCAAAGGACCTACATGGAGGTAAAACTTATCTCCCCCTCAATTTAAATTTAACCTCAATGGTAAGAAGTAAAATAAATTACTCCCAACTCCTCTTGTAGATCCTTGAATATGTCCTTTGATCATGCCTTTGAGAAGATATCCGATAATACATATAAATTATTGCCTATCCTTTGAGCATCTATAATCAACTCATTTAAATATTTTCTTCTAATATCACATCCTTATGTATAAAAATTTAATGTGTATCACTAATAACATATTTGACTTACACTCAATATATTATGTTTAAGACCTTTTACATATAAAACACTCTTAGTCTTGCTTCTACCATTATCTAAACTCAAAGTACATTTTCTAGCTATCCTGGCAGTGGCTTTATCTCTAAATTTCGTTGTGCCACCATTGATCTTCTTTAGAATTATGAACTTAATATTGTCTCCTATCATATGCCTCGAGCATCTACTATCAATGAACCATGGCTGATCTTCATTTCTTGCATGCAAAGCTATCTGAACCAACATAGAATCTTTAGGTTGTTTTTTCTACCATGAACATGTCTAAACCTTCTTATTAATGAATGGAGCTTTGAAACTCTGATCCTTCTTGATTGACTCAAACATGCTTCTATAGTACCAAGCTTTGTGTCCAAATTTTTTACACTTGTAACATATTATGGCCTCTTCATCAAAGCCTAATAGAGGAGCAAAATAGTTGTAGCTTCTACTTGACTCTACATGGCTTTGCTTCTCCTTAATTTTGAAACTATTAGATCTTTTTTGAAATTCTAATTTCTTATCACCATATCCATTACAATAAAAATAGTAACCATAAAAATAAGACCTATCTGTGTATCTTTGACCTGATTGCCTTTTATAGCTTTGTTCCCTCTAACCTTCTTTGTTTGAAATGTCCTTTGTATTCTTCACTTCTTCCCTTTTTATTTCCTCTTTTGTAAGAGATTCAACATATCACTTTTTATTTTAAAATATTATACCTATCTTATCTAAATTTTCCATTTGGATTTCTAATATCTTATTTAACATGTTAGTGATATCCTTAAATTTTGAATCACTAACTACTTTATCATTGACTGCTTTCTCAATATCTTCTTTTAAAGAGGAAATTTCAATAACATACCTTTCACATTATTTTCTTACTTTTTACAACTATGATGTTAGATATTTTTCATTCCTTTTAGCTTTGTCAAAGTGTGATTTTAGATAATCAATTATTTCCTTTGACTCCTTTTCATTTTTATCGATTTGGTGCTTCAATCTTTGATTCTTCTTCTCAATAGCTTCTAACTCTTCTAAGGCACAAATGAGTTCTCCTTCTAGATTCACTTCGGCTTCATCATATTTTTCTTCTTGATCATCTATACTTTTGCTTTTAGAAGCATATTCATGTATTTCCATGAATAGAATCTCTTCTCTTTCTAAATCACTGACTCCACTATCTTCGACTAAGCTAGGATCTTTAGAATATAGGCTCTTATTCTCAAATCCCTTCTTGAATTTACCTTTAAAATTATTATTATATGTAGAATTTCCTTCTTCATTATCATCATTACCCTTATTTAGTCATTTAGCTAAAAAATGTCTAATATTTCCATAATTAAAACATTTAAAAGGTAATTTTCTTTGATATTTACCTATCCCCCTTTTTAGATTGTGAATGAAAAGAGCTCTATTGTCATCTTCATCATCACTGGAACTATCACTTGATTCTTGGATCCTAGATTTCTCTTTCTTTGATGTCTTGAAATCCACTTCTCTCTTTGAGGGTTTATCTTGTTCAATCCAAATCTCATATGTCATGAGAATACCATGAAGATCATCCATCTTTAGCTTGGCTAAATTCTTCATCTCCTTGATTGCCAAAACCTTTGCATCATACCTCATTGGTGGAGATCTCAAAACCTTTTTTTACCACTATTGACTCTTCTAACTTTTCTACAAGACCTTGAGTATAATTTAATATTTGATCAACTTGAAAAAGATAACTTTCTATATCTTCTTCTTCTTCCATCTTTAAACTTTCAAACTATCTTCTAAAAGTCTGAAGCTTAGCTTGCTGAACCTTTCCACCACATTTGTAAATATTCTCAAGTTTTACCCAAGTTTCATGAGTAGATTTAAATTGCATAACTTTAACAAATTTGAATTCACATAAAGCACATAAAATAACATTTAAATCTTTAGCATTATTTTCACTTACCTTCTTTTCTACTGGAGTAATTACAAGTGTCTGTGGCTCTTCATATTCCTCCACCACTACTTGACATATGGTGAATCCAAGGGCCTATGCTCCAAAAAATTTAATTCATCCCATCAAACAAAGGTGCCTTATTTTTATAAAATTCTTCATGTGATCTAGCCATTATACTTTCTTGATCTTCCTTCAAGCTATAAAACTTTTTAAAAAGGAACCTGCTCTGATACCAATTGTTAAGCATAAGATATATTGAGAGGGGAGGTGAATCAATATATAATAAATCTTATAAACTTTCCCTTAATAAAATTACACTTAACCATACATTCAAGATATGCAATAAAACTAAAATAATAAACACCACACAAGATAGAGAGAGACACTAGATTTAACATATAAACCCAATGTGGGAAAAACAATGGAGAAAAATCTCAAGTATAACGAATGAGAACCAACTCAAACTACAATATTCTCAAGCACCAAATTATAGGAGCATCATGCCCTTTTTTGAGCACCAACACAACAACTATTCATGAGCACCAACCCCTTTACTTAGTACCAACACAACAACTATTCGTGAGCACCAATTGATAGGAATACCAGCCCCTTTACTGAGCACCAACACATAACTATTCCTGAGCAGTAACCCACATGAGCACCAACCCCTTTTTTGTGTAACACACAACTATCTCTTAATGTTGCTTTCTCAATAAATGATAGCTCATTACAATATCTCTTTCCTCTCTCTCTTTCCTCTACTCTTATAAGCTTGATATAATAATTATAAATCATACTCTATATTCCATATTATAAATGGTTTCTCAAGCCTTTATTTATAGCTTTCCAAATGTCCTTGGGCCTTCTACCTTTGTGACCTATCGACCAAATTTTCCCATAGGCAAAATCTTGGTCACCTTCTTCACTTGCTTTGTAAGACCAGTTAATTTTGAGTTGCAAGGTCCATCTTCAGGGTTTGACAGTTTTGTTTCAAGCATTGAATTGGCCTAATTCATTAGTTGGCGAGTTCAGTGAGTTCAATTTCAAGGGGGCATAGTTCCTCAACACTTGGTTCATCCAATTTTAGTTTGTCAAACCATTAAGCCATTTTTGGTTCAACGAGTTCAGTTTAATGGAAAGGTTAGTCGAGCTTGGTTCATTGGTTCAGCCTGGTTCATCTTAGTTCAACATCTCAATTCAAGAACCTCAATGCAATAGCATTGAACCTTTGTACCATTGAACCATTGAACCAAATTCTTGGTTTAATGGCTTGGTTTGATGTACCTAGTTCAATACCTAGTCCATTGGTTTTCTATGTTGCCGAAGGGCTGGCACATCAAGAGGGAATTTTGGATCAGCTCTAATCAAAGTTCAGGATTGGATCCAATCAAAATCCAGATGCATTTCAAATAAAAATCCCATAGATTAACACAAAATACAAAGGGAAGGGGTAGGCAGAATTTCCACAAACTTTTTGTCCATGGGAAATGTCCACGCACAAAGCCCAAGGGGAGCACAAGCAACAAGCCCAGGACATTTTCACAGACTTTTTGTCCATGGGGAAATGTTCATGGACAAAAGTCCATAGAGAATATACAATCTTGGGAAGTAGTCCATGGAGAATATGCAGGCCGTGAGGAGACTAAGGCAGTCTATGGAAGATGTATAAGGCCTGACAGACAGTGAACCAAATAGTGACCCATCCAAAAGTAGAAGGGTGCTAAGAAAATAGTGAGGGGACAAAAAAATAGCCATGAAGAAGATAAGCGAAGACCAGTAGGGGACCTATTAGTGTTATGATAGTGACCCACCAAAGATAATAAAGACAAAGTAGGCTGTGAAGTAGTTAGCAAGTAGCCAGAAGTCTTAAGGCACGAGGACATCCTTGAGGATGTCAAATTTGAACAAAGAAGACGGTTGTTCTATTTTTAAAACAAAGAGAAATCATTAACTAGAAGGAGAAAAAAGGAAGTGACCCACCAAAAGGTTCACCCCAGGGGCTAAGAAGGCCATATAAGATAGCAAAGAAGAGACAAGATAGCCAACATGGTTGCAACAAAAGAATGACGTCAACTGTAGTATTTTTCCTCTTCCTAATGGGATGTGACATGTCCACTTGCAAGAAAGGAGCACCATGAGCCTCTTGTTTTTTCCATATATGTTGTGAACATGTCATTTTGTAACAATCTTCCACATTTACAAAGGGTGTAGCTCTGTAAAATTTCACTTGTATCAATACAAATGCAGTTTCTTACCTCCATTTGGATAGACATTTTTGTGTATGTGTTGAATGTTTGCTTGTGTCTAGCCATTGTCTTTTGATGCTGTCATAGGTTCAACACTAGTAGACCTGCTGTCTATAAGGTGCCATTGTTGTAGCTGATAGGATAAGAGTAGTATTTGAGAGTGAAGGAGTAGAAGAAATTACTTCAAAAGTGTGTGTTTCACAACACCTTGGGTGATCTCTATTTTGGATTTTCCATTGAAGCCTCCCTACCAATTTTAATAGCCTGGTCCTTTTGTTAAGTGCATAGTATATGTATGCATTTATCTAATTTTGAGAGTGGATGTGTGAAGTTCAACCTTTATTTTGGTGCATCACCTCTTTTAGAGTAGGTAGTTTGTTTTCCATGCATTTCTCCTCCCTTTTAATCCCCCCTTTTTATTATATATATCTATATCTATATTTTGCATTGCCTGAAACAATCATGATGCATCAAATGGAGCTAGCCCTTATCTAGAGACTCTCCTCTCCTACTTCACCATCCTACAGGTGAGAGAGGAGTTTCCATGTTGTGAAGAGAAGGCAAGAGCTTGTTTTCTTGCCACTGGGTGCACTTTCTAGCATCAACAGTTTTGGCACGCCTGGTGGGACATCTAATTTGACACTCAATTTATTTCTAGCACTTGGTGTCAACAGTTTTGGCATGCCTAGTGGGACATCAAGTTTGATAATGTAGTAGAGTTTTAGGATTAATGCTAGTCCTATTACAACAAATTGATTTCTTTAGCATCTGGTTACTCTGAGTTATATCCGACGGTTAAGCATCATGGTACCATCAAGAAGTGCATTTTTTGGTATGTGTAAATTCCATCATTTTAAGTCATGGACTCTATTTTCTTTGGCCAGCATGGCTATGATCCTTACCAGCCTTATGGTGATCATTATCACACCCAATATGGCTATTCTCAACCCTACTATGAGCTATATCACCCTTATGCTCAGTCTTCTCAGTACGTCGCTTCTCCCACTTAACCCAATCTTTTTGCCAATCAACTAGTTTTTACCTTCAAGTGAGCACTGCTAGGATACAACAAATATGTAATTGATCTTAACACCAAAAAGGGGTATGGCAAAGAAATTCCTGATCATATCATCCATCAAGTGAGGAATGTGCTAGATTAGGTTAAGAAAGAATGGGCTCCTATTGAAGGAGCGAATTGGCAGAGGCTTTCAAATGAGATGCTGGATGTGAGTGGTTTAATCACATCTATGAAGGAGAAGATGAGTGTGCATGAGAGGCAGCCTTACCAAGTCTATCAACCTGCATACTCACTACCCAAAGCATCATATCAATCATAAACAACCCCTGATCTTGAGCCAAGTTGAGCCTATCAAAGTCCATTCCCCAATCATGTTGAGGAGAATTCTGAAATAGTGAATCTTGTGTTTAAGTCTAATCTTGATAGATAAATCAAATTGGCAAACCTTTAGATGTAGTAGTCCATTCTAGTAGCAGGGTAAGTGGAATCAAAATCTTCACTGTCCTCTCACATTGAGGCCCCATCAGCACCAAAGGAAATGCCAAGCGCAAATTGCTTGAGCTAGAACAAAGTGATCAAGTCATGAAATAGCAAAGAGGAAAAAGGCATTGTCCAAAATGAATAGATGCAAAATGAGGATGACCTGGCCAAGTGGATTGAGGAACTAGAGAAGAAGATGAGACTGCTGGGTGAAAAAGAGGTGAAGTTTTTGAATTTTGTAGACTAGCCAATGCCAAAAGGTATCCCTTTCACTAATTCACAAGCTAATTTCAATATTGATGAAGTGTTGGTGAAGTGGAGGGATGAAAATCAAGAAGTTTTGGTGCAGGGTCTGCCCTCTCCTATTTTATAAAAAGCTCTCCCTTGTGTGACAAATCCTTTCTATTAGATGGCACTTGCTCATTCTAGCTCATCCAATGCATCAATCAGTCCTACCCTCAATCCCGTATACCTAGCTTTCTAGCATGCCTCTCTTTAAATATATTTCCCTATGCATGATTAAACCCTCCCAATTATTCCCTAGCCTCCTCAAGTCTTTCAACATGATCTCCCAATTCCAAGTTAGAAGGAGGAGCATCATGAACCAGCCTAGGAAGTTGAAAATGACAAAGTTGCTACTTACTCACAAAAGCAAGAGTCCAATCCTAGGATCATGAGCTAGAAGAAAATAATTGAATCCTGGAACAGCAAGGACGAGGAAGAGGAAGGTTTTAGTCTAATTCTTGAAGAGGAAGAGGCTGCTCCTACCCCTAATAATGATTATGACTTCTAATAAAGTATTTTTTAGGAAGATTTGGATAGGCAAATTGTAGAATTGGAGTCTAGAGCACGTCACCTCAGTAAATGTGTGATGGATGCTTCAGATCAAATGACAGATTCTATGTCTAAATGCATTACATCCATACACCTCCAAAAAAGCTATCAGGCCTTACCTGATATGGATTATGCTCAATTTATGACTAACCAGGGAGACTTCATGATTGTAACTAAGGAGGAAATCAAGCAAAGTGACATGGAGGAGCATGGGCAATCTCTTGTTCATGTTTTGAATAGTTCATTTGAAGGCATTAAGGTAGGCTATGCTACTCTCCAGGAAGGTTGTGAGCTGGTTAAAAATGAAGAAGGCAACATTAGGTTTCAAATAAGCATGTAAGGAGGTGGTAGTTCTTCAAATTTATCCCTTTAAGAGGTTGGTGAATCTGAGGACACTTTCTCTAAAATCACCGAGAAGGATGGTCATGTTGTGGAACTCAAGCATGAGGCAAGGGAGAATGAACCAGTCAATGATGCATATCAAGAGGCTTCTAGTGATGAGCCGGTAGCAATTGACTTCTTGATGGGATGCACCAACCTGAATGACCAACATTTAGCAGGCTTCCAAGAATAAATAGAGTACATATATGTTGGAAGCATGTTTAAATATCCACTTGGGGACAAGCCAACTCAGGTGATAGGTAAAAAGAGCAAGTCACCAATTCTCTTTTCCATTTAGCTACTTACCTAGTGCCATAAGTCTTCTTACCAAGGAGAGGACTTAAGAAGTTTTCCATTTTATCTAGGAGGGAATAAAAAATTCCTGGTTAGCTGTATATAATAGTTTGTTTCAGTTTCTTCTCTTGTTTTCCCTAAGTGCAGTTTGCATAGGTAGTGTTTTTAGTCTTGCATGTGTTTTCCCTTTGCGTGTGGGGGTAAAAGCTTCAGGTGTGGTATTGGGATCTCGAGGGCTGTTGTGAACTCTCTTCAAAGTTACCATCTGACTCTGCACCTAATGGATATTCAAAGGCAACTAGGTCCTAAGCATAGTAGGTACGCTTCCCCTATGAGTCACCAATTTGTTGACCAATTTTGCCCACAGGCAAAATCTTGGTCACCTTCTTCACTTGCTTTGTAAGACTAGTTAATTTCATGTTGCAAGGTCCATCTTCAGGGTTTGATAGTTTCATTTCAAGCATTGACTCAGTGTAATTCATTAGTTGGCAAGTTCAGTGAGTTCAATTTTGATGGGGCATGGTTCCTCAACACTTGGTTCATCTAATTTTAGTTCATTAAACCATTGAGCCATTTTTAGTTCAACGGGTTTAGTTTAATGGAAAGGTTCATCAGGCCTAGTTCATTGGTTCAACCTAGTTCATCTTAGTTCAACACCTTAGTTCAATCACCTCAATGTAATAACATTAAACATTTGTACCATTAAACCAAATTCTTGGTTCAACAGCTTGGTTCGATGTGCCTAGTTCAATGCCTAGTCCATTGGTTTTCTACATGGCCAAAGGGCTAGCACGTCAAGAGGGAATTCAAGATCAGCTCCAATCAAAATCTAGATGCATTTCAAATCAAAAGCCCATGGCTTAACATAAAATACAAAGGGAAGGGGTAGGCAGAATTTTTGCAGACTTTTTGTCCGTGGGAAATGTCTATGCACAAAGCCCATGGGGAGCACAAGCAACAAGCCCGAGACATTTTCACAGACTTTTTTTCCATAGGGAAATGTCTATGGATAAAATTTTTTGGAGAATATACAAGCTGTGAGGAGACTAAGGCAGTCTGTAGAAGACATATAAGGCCTAGCAGATAGTGAACCAAACAACAGCCCACCCAAAAATAGAAGGGTGCTAAGAAAATAATAGGGGGCTAGCAAAACAGCCACAAGGAAGATAAGCGAAGACTAGTAGGGGACCCATTAGTTTTGTGATAGTGACTTGCCAAAGATAATAAAGACAAAGCAGGCTGTGAAGTAGTTAGCAAGCGGCTAAAAGTCTTAAGGCATAAGGATGTCCTTGAGGATGTCAAATTTGAACAAAGAAGATGGATGTTCTATTTTTAAAATAAAGAGAAAGCATTAACTAGAAGGAGCAAAAAGGAAGTGACCCACCAAAACATTCACCCCAGGGGCCAAGAAGGCTAGATAAGACAAAGCAAAGAAGAGATAAGGTAGCTAACATGGTTCTAGCAGAAGAATGACATCAACTACAGTATTTTTCCTCTTCCCAATGGGACATGACATGTCCACTTGCAAGAAAGGAGCACCATGAGCCTCTTTTTCCATATATGTTGCAAACTTGCCATTTTGTAACAATCTTCCACATTTGTAAAGGGTGCAGCTCTACAAAATTTCACTTGGATCAATACAAATGCAATTTTTTACCTCCATTTGGATAGACATTTTTGTGTATGCATTGAATGTTTGCTTGTGTCCAACCATTGTCTTTTGATGCTCTCATAGGTTCAACACCAACAAACCTTCTATCTACAAGGCACCATTATTCTAGCTGATAGGAGAAGAGTAGTATTTGAGAGTGAAGGAGTAGAATAAATTACTTTAGAAGTGTGTGTTTCACAACACATTGGGTGATCTCTATTTTGGATTTTCCATTGAAGCCTCCTTGCCAGTTTTAACATCCTGGTCCTTCTGCCAAGTGCGTAGTGTATGTATGCATTTGTCTAATTCTGAGAGTGGATGTGTGAAGGTCAACCTTTATTTTGGTGCATCACCTCTTTTAGAGTAGGTAGTTTGTTTTCCATGCATTTATCCTCCCTTTTCATCCCCTCCTTTTTATTATATATATCTATATCTATATTTTGCACTACCTGAAACAAACATGATGCATCAAAGGGACTAGCCCTTATCTAGAGACTCTCCTCTCCTACTTCACCATCCCATAGGCAAGAGAGGAGTTTCTATGTTGCGAGGAGAAGGCAAGAGCTTGTTTTCTTACCACTGGGTGCACTTTCCAGCATCAACATGACCCTTCAATCCTCATGGAAAATGGCACTAAACTTGCATGACCCTTCATATCCTTACATGTGAAAAGTCATATAGTGACCCTTCATAAGCAAAAGCATCCTTTCCCCTTTTGTCTTTATCTTGGTTACTTTTCATATTCCTAAAAGTGTCCCTTCATGAGAAATTGTTCCCTTCCTATTTTGTCTTCACTTAGTGACTCTTGGAATTCCTCAAGATGACTCTTCATGGGAAAATGCATCCCTATCTTCTTTTGTCTTTACCCCATGACTCTTTGACTTCTCCATGGGCCCTTCTTTGACTTTATGCAACCAAAAATCTATTATTTAATATTAAATAAATATTAACACACATTAGCTAAGATATTACTATTGAAAACATCATTAAATGTAATGAGGCATTTATCACCAATAATGTTAGACATTTGACATCAATGACAATATTTTCAACATACCCATGGAACATTGTTTAGATAATGAGATTGATAAATACAAGAGAACTAATATGGAATTTAAAATATGTAAATCAACTTATTCCAACCCTTTGAGGCCATGATCAAACATGGAAAATCTAAAAATGGTGAAAATTTGTTTGCAACATAGAATGGTGCATTCACTTATAACCTGAGATGATTTGTATATTCAAAAACCTTGAAAAACTAAAAAATCATGGGTATAATTTTAGTAGGGAGTAATAATCATATGAAAAAGACATCGATATGTGAATTGTATGGATTTATTCAAACCAAGGCAAAACCTATAGGGTGCATAGATTAGCAAGAAAAATAGATAGGTCAACTACTTAGGAATGGTTCATAAATCTCATTTCACCATTTCTCTACAAAAAAACATAAAATGGAAGCTAATTTATTGTATAATACATCCCCAAGATAATTTTTATTAAAACCTCCATTGCTAACCATACCAAGTACAAACTTGAAGACCATTTTTTCTTTCCAAGACTAGTGGAAGGAGATATAAGTGGTTTTCTTCATTTTTTGGTGATTCTAAACAAAATAATCACTGTAATAAGTATTTATAATACCAATGGACACTCTCTAAACATCATCAACTATGGGTGGTCATACAAGTCTATACACCTCATTAAATGCTCATGTTTTTCAATAAAATTGCCATTTTTTAATAAACTACCACTTTTTAGTTAGTAATAGTTACTAAATACTTATTAGAACACATGTTACATGACATAATCCTTTTAAACCTTAACATTTCCCTAGTATGTTGTACAAGTCATTTAATGCCCTATTATGACCTTCAAAATGAGTCAAAATGATAAATTAACTAATAAGACTAATGACCAAGGCTAATATATCATTAAATGACATCAAATACCTATAATACACCTTATTAGACAATATTAAACCTCTTATAAACATTTAAATATAATTTTTTTACCTATAGGTGTCCCAATTTGACCTATAGGGTCAAATTTGGTCAATAAATTGGTGACTCATAGGTGTAGTATACCTACTATAATAACTAGACTAGTAGAATTATCAATCCATTATGCTATGGAGTCATAGGTACAAAAATTTTGAAACACACTTTGACTTTTAAATAAAATAAAACATAAGAAAACCCAATAAGAAGTAACACACAAGATAAGAAACTAAGAAAAAGTACACTTGTGCTTCATGAGAACTTATGAAACACACACATCAAACTAAATAAGTAACTCAAACACTAACTAACCTAGGATTAAAACTCCTTCTTGGATCAATGGGGAATTTTGAAACCTTCCTTTCTTCTTGACATAAAGTATTTGTTAATAAATGTATCCTTTTGACCTTTATCATTGATGCCTCTATCTTCTTCATGGTGTTTTATAACTTCATTGGCATGGTATTCAATGAGAATAAAGTAGCCCCATATAGGTTGTATATGGAAATGAACTCCTCTTGCATCCAAATAGTCTTAACCTTCTCATTTACTTGGCCTTTGCTGTACAAGTTTGAAAATATGATAGTCCTGTACACCGAAATCATGTCGACTTCCCTGGTCATCCCCCGTCTTATTCTTCTTCACCTATTTAACTCTTGTCGATCACTTTTTCCACTAGCCTTGACCCTGGCAGCATGTAAAAATGAGCACAGAGCTAAAGCTAGACTCTATCCCCATTGTGCATCTGCCGACGACGGTCATTACCCGACCGATGTCACCGACGTCGGTCACCTATCGGCCGATGTCGGCAATCCTGCCGACGTCGGTCACCTTACCGTTATCCATTATCAGTTATCATTCAGTTCCCAATCAATTTCCTGAATGGTTATCGAACCGTCTCTCAAACCATCCCTTGCCTTCATCAGCATCCACCAATCGAATCAATCAACTAACTAATCAATCAATCAATCAATCGAGCCTAAACTCTGACATTCACAGACTCTTGCAATCAACACTCTCATGATCAACCAACTCCGGCATCAACCAATCTGCATTCGCTTCAATCCGTTACTGCACAGACAACTTCAACAATGTCAATCATGTCTTCGCACTGTGACAGGTAAGTATTCTCATCTATTTATTTTTATCTTTGGTTATTGCTTGCTTGTTATTTCCATACTCTATATTCTGTCCAGACTCAACCTTCTGCAAAACCCCAGAGCCTGTTTAGACTCAACCTTATCTTGACTAGATCCTGTCCAAAACCCTACCCAGAACCTGTCCAAAACCTTGCCAAGACTCTGCCCTGACTTTATCTCGACTCCATCAGACCTTGTCTCGACTCTATCAAGACCCTGTCCCGACTCTCCCAGACCTTCTGCAACTCGTCCAGACTCTGTCCAGAACTTGCCCCGACCGACGCCGGTCACTACCCCTACTGACACCGGCACTTTAACCGACGTCGGCACTTTCTCTAACCGATGCCGGCACCACAGAGACTGACATCGGTGACTGCATAGAACATTTTACTTCATTATCAGGTACGCATTTTATTTTCTATCCTTTATTTTTGTCATTTTATCTTCCATTTTATCTACTTTAGTCCAATATTCTATTTTTTTATCAGTGGGCTGATATCCTTCTAGGAAGTCTTCGTACTTCCGAGATCGGGCGTTCGCCTGACAGCCCACCATATCTTTGACTAACGTTTTTTCTGTGTTTCAATCTCTTTTCTTCGCAGGTGTCATTCCTCCACAACCAAAGAGGAGAATCTTCCAATGTCTGATTTTGGTGTGCACGACTTTATCAGGAATCTTCTAGCCTTGACCATTTCTTTTAGTTTCTTATTTCTTCTTTGAATGTAGAAAGCAATTTTGCATAGAAACATTCTGGCACACCCAGTGGGACCCTAGGGCCTTCCTTGGGTTCTTTCTTTCTTTCATTCATATAGGTGCATTAGGTTCCTTCCTTTTTGCCTCCTTTCGTCTCTTCTTAAATGACATCATAAGCAAAACTAAAACAAACTTTTATTTTCTTTCTTGCACTTCTAGACTAGCTAAAACTCATATTCTTTGACTCTTTCTCCATTCGTCTTCATACGAACAAACATTTTGACTTGGGCATTAAAACACTTTGCATTCATTTCTATTTGCCTGCATCTTTTAGACCACACATAGTAATTAAACCACATATTGAATTAATCTAGATCACTTGATGTTACACGACCAAACCACCTGCACAAAATAAACATTTTAACTTACCTGAGACAAGGCCCGACTGGGATTTCATCCCCCAGTGGATACCTTACCCATCCCAGAAATCTTACTTGGATTTCATCACCAAGGGGAGAGCCAACTTTGTTCTCTGGCAGAGCCTAAACTATAGTGGAAGTATATTTTGGCTAAGCGAAACCAGCTAACCACTGGAATCGTGAAGTGAGGGGAGCTTGCTCCTTAGCCCCAGGCCTATACGGAAGCTAACACAGACTTCTTGAGCACCATAACAAAACCCAAAACCATCCATAGACTACTTCTTCTAGGACCTGACTCAAAAGCCAATCTTCCTCTACACACATTCTAAGGCATAAGCCACTATAATCCTAATAATTTACTTCTAGGGTTTTAGGATCTGCTTGTGTCTTCATCTTTTTTTTAGTTCTTATCTGCTTGTTTGAGCTTGTGAGGATGTTCTTCCTTACCTTGAATGGTTCTGACTCGTAGCCAAGCCAAGGCTCTAGTCGATCACGCGAGGCATCATCCTCTTCCATCTACCCCACCTACAACCAACCCTATAATGGAGTTTAACTCAGAAACTGAAAGAACTCCTACCAGACCATCTCCGACCCAAACGCCTATTATCCCAGAAGGGGACCAAGATTTCACACAATTCTTGGACCTCAATACCGCAGCCTTTCAACACTATCTCGCGAATAGCCGAACGCGAGACCCCTTTGGCAATCCAATTTACGGAATGCCGACTTCTCTCCTCGAAACTGTGGTCGTATCAACGACGTCCGTAGTCCAACCCTCAGATACCCAGGCTGTTGCCTCAACCAATGACCAACCTTTTACCAACCATCCAAGTGTGGCCTCTCCTTCCATCATTGGGCCCAATTTCATTGGGGTTTTGGCCCCCCATCAATCTCAGCCCACTCAACTACTTTCTACCCCCTTTCAAAACTTGGTCGTCTCTATTCTACCTACCCTTACTCCTATCAACACTAGGGTGGCTACCTATCCATTAGCCCATGTTACCTCTAACCAACCTCCCATGACAACATCAAACCTAGCCATGCCTTTTATCCAACCATCCTTAGTCACTTATTCTGTCCCTACGACTAGTCATCCGTATGTTGTGCCCTTATTGGTACAACTGACTATGTCGTACACCTCTTCCAGCCTCTTTCAAGTGCCTTACAATTTAGGAGGTGTTCCACCTGCCAATCCGTCAGTAGATATTATCAAGATGCTGAAGGATAAAATGTCCAACCTAGAGACTTCTATTTTCAGCTCACGTAACACTCTCTCATACGAACAAATCTGCAACGAGCCCATCCATCCTTCTGTCCCCATCAGACCATATCCCAGCCAGTGGGAACTTCCTAAGCTTTCTCATTTCCAAAGCAAGGAAGACCCACAACAACACTTACGGGCATTCAGACATGCCTATTACCTTATCACCCACGAGGATGCATTGCTCTTACGCACATTTCCAATGTCTCTCTCAGGTGCTGCACTTGACTGGTACAGCTCTCTTCCTAGCCATTCCATCTTCACGTTCACTCAGCTGGCCCAACTCTTCCTGGATCATTTCTCCATCAATATCACCAAGAAGGTTTCCATCACAGACCTCTATTCTATCTGCCAGTTCGATGATGAATCCATTGCTGATTTCATCACTCGGTGGAGGGGCCTTATCAATCAACTTTCATTTTCCTTACCCCAGCCTGAGCTTATTGAACTTTTCTCTCAAGCCTACGCTAAACATATTTCTTCTACCTTGAGGGTTCAGACCTTCCGCACTTTTGATGAAGCCTTCACGATGGCTCATAAACTTGAGTTACATGCCGTCGAGGAGAATAAAGTCAAGTTGTGGAGTAAGAATCCTAACTCCAAAACCAATGACCCCTCTTCTAAGCCTTCCTCATCCAATCCTAAATCTAAAGCTTCAGCAAATGCTATGGTTGTTAGATCTTCTTCCTCTTCACCTTCAACTAATCAACCTGAACCATCCACATCTATGAGTGCCACTCACCAATTTCAGTAGAGATACATACAGCGACAGTTTACTCCACTTGGAGAATCATACGCGTCTGTGCTGGAAAAACTCGTCAAACAAGGGGCCATCAATCTCCCTCAGATCTGACCACCACCACAATTTGATCCCTCATGCGCTATCCCTGCATGGTATAGGGAAGATGACTTCTGTAACTACCACCGTGTTAAAGGTCATGACACGGGCAACTGTAAAACCCTTAAAAACAAAATTCAAGATATGTTAGAAAAGGGTGACCTCATCCTCGACAATCCTAATGCCCCTCCTAATCAGAATATCGATATCTTCAAACAACCATTCCCTAATCATCCACCAACCCAAAACAACGTCCAGACCTTGACTGACAATACCCATGAACATAATATTCAAACAGTCAATATGGTCTCGCCCCTCATTCCTAACCAATCTCAAGAGGTGATTTCATCCATTAGTCCATCACATGTGGATGAACCTCTTTCTCCAGTTAGTTCTCCCTCAACTTCTCTCATTTTGGAGGATGCCTCGACCTTACCAGTATAGCCAGTTTCACCATCTTCCTTCTTGCTGCCCATGGAGGACCCAACTTTTCCTACTCCTCGACCATAAGTGGAGGGCACTATCATCCCTACCCTTTACCCACTTGAGGATCTTCATTCTCCAGTTTCTTCTCCACCCAGGGAAGAACCTATCTCTCCTTCGTCTCCAACCAAACATGAACCTGTCATGACCTCACCATGCTTTGGGGCCGAAACTACCATACCTTTAGTCCCACAACCGTCAGCATCTTCTCAAGAGCCTAAACTTCATCCCGCACCTTCTCAGCCATTTTCTCGACTAGTGGAGAGACTCGAACTTCTCCCTTCTAGGAAAGTGGAACATCAGGGATTGTGGGACCGTCTCACAGCTCTTCAACAAGCTCCCTCTCATCTCATCCTTCCATGGCAAAACCTCCTAAGACTATCAACAAAAATCAGATTTCCACCTCTAGACCATCTATATCTCCATCAACCTCATCAAAACCAAAACCCTCATCTACTCCGCCTAAGCCTATCAAGTCGCTTGGCGTTCGCCCCGTCTCCAACCTCACTCATCCACAAGTGAAGGTGGACTTAAACCAAACTTCAACTAATAGTAGTCTTCAACCCAAATCATAAAAGACTACCAAACCACAGAGGTGAATGCCTACTCTTCTGTCATCATTGCCCTCCATTTTGGGCCCGCATCCTTCAACCTTAACCAGAATCCTTCCCACTTCAACCTCTAATCAAAATCGGTTGCCTCCTTTGCTTCCTTTACCTACCACTAGCCTACCCTCTCCAAAAAAGGTGGTACCTCTCATGAAGAGTGTACCATCTCCACCTATCATCACACCATCAACCCAGAAGGTGGTACGAAAACCTCCTCCAACTTCGTCCAAGCAAAAGTCACTGACATCGCATACATCGATGAGCATGGATCCTTTAGTGGGTTCATACTCTTTAATCTTGCAATGACTTTTGCAAACTTCTAGCATAACTCTTCCACCCATCAAGCCTTTCCAACCTCTCGGATCTAAACCCTCCTGGTTCGACGACACGAAGATTTGTTTATATCATCGTACACCAGGACACGACACTGAGACTTGCTGTGCCCTCAAGGCTATCATTCACCATTATCTGGAGAAAGACACTCTTCTCTTTGAGGATACTTTCGACCGACCCATGACTCCTCATAACCCTTCAACCTCTTCAAACCCATCCACATCTCATCAACCGGTTACAACTCCCTCATCACCTTCACCTCCCATCTTTGAAATCAATGCCATTCACATCACCACTAGGTCACAAAAGGACAAGGCAAAAGAAAAAGCTACCATTCCTTAGACCTACCCTTTTGTCAATCCACCTCAACCGCCTAAGCCTAAGATTTCTATCCTTGGTGCGCCTTAACCCTCCTCTTCTTCTTCTTCTTCTGGACCAATCCACGACTCCATGTTGAAACAGCTTCACCAGACGCCTGTGAAGATGTCCCTCTATGATCTCATCCAAACCTCACCCCAACATCGTCAGGCCCTCATCCAAGCCCTACAGGCAGTGGAGCTCCAACCCAAGGACCCCCAACCACTTGCTGCCCTTGTCCACTGCTTAGCCCCTGTTGCCTCCATTACATTCAGCGATTCTGAGATTCCTACATCCAACACGGAAGATCAGGACGCTGCCCTCTTCATCACTACCTATATCAATCGGACATGCATTAAACGTGTTATGATTGATGGGGGTACTAGCATCAACATCATCTCCACTCATGCCTTTGATCAGTTGGCTCTTCCCAAGAATTGTGTCTCCAAAATTGACACAATCTTGCGCTCTTTCAATGACACTATTGCCACGACCATTGGCACAGTCGTTCTTCATATTCACGTTGGTCCACGCACAGTCCCGAAGCTCTTCTACATCATCGAAGGAGAGTTTCAATACAACATCTTGCTGGGCCGACCCTGGATTTGTGCCATGGCCTATGTCCCCTCCACCCTGCACCATTGTGTGAAATTTGAGCATGATAGACATGTCCACACCATTCCTACTGACCCTTCGCCCTTCAAAACATGCAACACCACCTACAGTCCAAACGATGTCCTCATCCCTATCAAGCCGTTAACCCTGGCACTGCCTCCATCCAGGGAAACTTTGACCAGTTCACAACAGGCGGTTACCCTTACACCTCCCCTTCAAGTGATGACCACAGACCCCATGGAAGACATCTTCCAAAGACTTTCATTGGGAGAGAATTGCTTGCTAGTTTTAGATATGTTCCAAACTCCAAAAGAGTATGGACACCTTCATCACAGCCCCAGCTACGACCATCGAATACGGATGATCATACCTTATGGTCCCCCTCACCTCCGCACTAACCTCATCTATGGGGGGCTTAATCTAGCTCCTACTGACGGTAATCCTCTTTCTTCACCTCAACCTTTCACATCAGACTTTTCATTTCTTAGCAATCCCACTTTTGCAGACACTTACCTTTACAGGTGTGCATGGAAGGGTTTTGGTTTCAGACGCTATGAGCAGAGCTCTCATCAGCCTATCCAATCGCTCAACGATGACAATTCCAAGAAATGATATGGTCTGGGATATCATGACCCCACTCAAGACCCTGTAGACCTTTGTCCTGAACCAATCATTGACCAATCTCCTCCACACTCGCCTATTTCTCCCCCTTCACCTACGGAGTCCGTGGTTTCCATTCCTCCTAGTTTTCTTTTTCCATAAACACCATCCACCTGGACCCCTTGAATTATCAGCTCAATGGGGTGTCCAATTCTCTCCCTCTCATTTTTCCCAATATGATCGAAGATGAGTTGGCAACCATTCACACTGTTCACTGCATTGACGATGACGCCATTCTTTCTTACATGGGCGCTGATGATTCTTTCATCCAGCGCTCCCTCCCTTCTGAGACCCAGGTTATGTTAAATGAATCAACCATTGACATCAACCTTCCCTCTTCTGATGTTCCTTATGTCTTAAAAATTGGCCAATCTTTAGACGCTCAGGAGCAGCTCGACTATACCCATTTTCTCTCCGACCATCGCAAGGCCTTTGCCTGGACTTATAGTGATATGCTTGGCATCGACCCCACCATCATTACCCATAACATTGTCACCAAACCAGAGGCTAAGCCTGTCAGGCAAAAGCTTCAAAAGATGCATCCTCACATTGCCCTCCTTGTCAAAGAAGAGCTTCAACACCTCCTTTCTGTCTCCTTCATCCAGCCCATTGATTATCCACAGTGGGTCTCTAACATCATCCCAGTCACCAAGGCAACTGGGGGGATTCGGATCTGCACAGACTATCGTGACCTTAACTTAGCCTGTCCTAAAGATGACTTTCCTCTTCCTAACATTGACCAGCTTGTTGATCTTACGACCGGCCATGAGATGCTATCTCTTATGGACAGGTTTTCAAGATACAATCAAATCTTGATTGCTCCAGAAGATCAGCACAAGACTACTTTCATTACCCCATGGGGGACTTTCTACTATTGAGTCATGCCTTTTGGCTTGAAAAATGCAGGTGCCACTTATCAACATGCCATGACCTACATTTTCCACGATCTCCTCCACAAAATCATGGAGGACTATGTGGATGACCTGCTCGGCAAGTCCAAGCTTTGTCGTGACCATCTAACCATTCTCAAAATCATCTTTTCTCATCTTCTTCAGTACAATGTTCATCTTAACCCCAAGAAATGTGTCTTTGGGGTCCTCTCTGGCAAGCTTCTCAGCTTCATCATTTCCTTCTGTGGCATTGAGATAGATCCCGCCAAGATTCGCGCTATCCTCGAAATGCCTCCCCTGACCAATCTCAAGCAGCTTCGCAGTTTGTAAGGCAAGCTCTAGTCCATTCGTCATTTCATCTCGCAACTTTCTGACTGCTGCCAACCTTTTCATCATCTCCTTAAGAAGGACATCTCTTTTACATGGGATAAGGACTATCAAGAGGCTTTTGAGGCCCTAAAATGCTATCTGGTCTCTCCACCAGTTCTCATTCCACCTAAAGATGACCAACCTTTCTACCTTTATATCTCAACCACTCACCATTCGTTGGGTGCCATGATCACGCATCGAGACGAGCATCACCATGAGCAAGCAGTCTATTATATCAGCCAAACACTCGTTGACTATGAAACTCGGTATACCCATATCGAGAAACTCTATTTGGCGTTAGTCTTTGCTGCTACTAAGCTTCACCACTATCTTCTTAGTCATAAAACCTTTGTCATCACCCACACCGACCCTCTTAAGTATATGCACTCTAAGCCATATCAGAATCAATGTATGGCTCAGTGGCTCATGCTGCTTGCTGAGTTCGATCTCAAATTCATCCAACAAAAATCTATCAAGGGGCAAACCATTGCTGATCAACTAGCAGATGCCCCTCTTCTTGACAATCAACCTTCACAGTGTGAATTCCCTGATGATTCTATCACTGCGCTTTCCTCCGATGACACCATCTATCAGATGACTATGTTCTTTGATGGTTCCAAATGTCAACTAGGTGGAGGTGCTGGGGTCATTCTCATCCCACTCGAAGGGGAGCCCATGCCTTTGTCTTTTAAACTTGACTTTGATTATACCAATAATATGGCCGAATATGAGGCCTTAATTTTGGGACTTCAGACCACCCTCTCTCTCAGCATCAAGTCCATTAACATCTTCAGCGACTCGCAGCTCATCGTCAATCAAGTCAATGGTTCATACCTCTGTAAAAATGAAATTTTGCAAAGGTAAAAAAACCATGCTGACATTCTCCTTGCATCTTTCGATCATTACCTCCTGCAGACTATTCCTCGATCCACGAATAAGTTTGCTGACACCATGGCTTCTCTCGCTTCACATATCCCATCTTCCTCATCTACGTCCAGACTTTTTGTCACAGTGCGTCATGTGCCATTGCCTTCATATATCTCTTCTCACATTCATCATGTCAACACTATAGACCCTAGCCCACAAGATGCTTGGTATAAGCAACTTGTAGACTTCTTATCTTTCTCTGTCATTCCTCCCAACCTCTCTAGTAATGCACGATGAGCTTTTATCAAGCGTACTGCTCGCTATACCATGGTAGGGGGTCTTCTTTATAAGCGAGGCTTCGACGGCCTCCTTCTTCGCTGTCTCACCTCCACTGAAGCATCTCAACCCATTCAGCAAGTCCACGATGGGATTTGTGGTGGACATTTCAGTGGGAATTTGGTTGCCAAGCGCATCCTTCGTTTGGGCTATTATTGGCCTACCCTTCATCAAGACTGTAGTGACTATGTTCGGCATTGCATCAAGTGTCAGCAGCACTCTAACTTGCTTCATCTTCCTAGTCACGCCTTACAAATCGCTTAGGATTTTTGGCCTTTTTCTCAGTGGGGTTTAGATCTCATCGGTGAGATTAACCCTCACTCATCTCTTCGTCATCAATCCATCATCACTGCCACTGAGTATTTCACCAAGTGGGTGGAAGCTATTCCTCTCATCTCCACAAAAGCCGACAAGATCATCGACTTCATCACCACTCATATCATCTGTCGTTTTGGTTTCCCTCATAAAATCATCACCGATAACGGCAAGTCCTTTAAAAACAAAACTGTCCAAACATTATGCGACTCATTCAGCATCAAACTCAGTTTTTCTTCGCCTTACTACCCACAAGCAAATGGGCAGGCCGAGGCTTCCAACAAGATTCTCACCAAAATTCTCATGAAAGTGGTCAGTGACACAAGTAGGGATTGGCACATTCACATTCCCTTCGCTTTGTGGGCTTACCGCACTAGCATTCAAACCTCTATGGGAGCTACCCCTTTTTCTCTCATGTATGGAACAGAGGTTGTCTTACCTCTCAAAGTACAAATCTCATCTCTTCGCATTTCTCTACATGATATTCTTTCCAATGATGACTTTTGTCAAGATCACTTAGCTCAACTTGAGTTACTTGACGAACGCCATCTTGCTGCCCTTAATCATCTCCATGTCTATCAACATCGCATCAAGCGCACCTATGACAAAAATCTACGAGAACGAGATTTCAACATCAGAGACCTCGTCCTCAAAAAGAATCAACACATGACCAATATGGAGTGAGGTAAATGAGGCAAGTTTGCTCCTAATTGGCTCAGACCTTTTATTATCATGCACAAGTATGGATCAGGGACTTATCGTCTGTCTTCTCTTGATGGACGCCCAGAACCTGAGCCTCTTAATGCATTGCATCTACGACCGTTCTACTGTTAGTCAAGTATTCATCCACTTGACACTTAACTTGAGCTCATCCCTTGAGCAATCCCCGTCCTCTTAATCCTACTTCCTTTCAACCCTATTCCTCTTAACAATTCCTATAACCCTTTTATGCTGTATGGATGCTTTGTCCTCATAAAAGGGAGCCCTTGACCTTCTATAATCTTGTCCATGACTCACATTTTTGTCAAAATAAATCAAGATGTCACAATATCCATGGTCACTATATCAATATCAAAATCAAAAAGCAGACTGCTCCCTCGAAGGACAGCTATACTATCATTGCTATAATTAATAGACTGCTCCCTCGAAGGATAGCTATTCAAAAGCCTTTATATTAAACAAAAATCTAGACCACTCCCTTGAAGGATGGCTATGACTAAACTAGCAATAAACAACACTATTTCAGAAGCCTTTCACATTGATCAGCTTCACAACTGACCACCAAGCAAATGACATCTCTATGCAGGCTTCCCGCATTGATCAGTCTGCGCAAAAAAAAAAAAAAATGAATGAGTCATGGACTTGACTTATAGTTGTCTTGGGGTCTCCTATAAAAAGGGGCATAGTTATCTCTGCTCTTAAAATGGGTTACCCTCTTTCCTCCTTCTATCACCTGCTCAAGGGACTTCAAGCTCACTTTAATGTCGAAGTGATTCGATTACCGCTCTAACATAACTATGGTCAACGACGTCACGCATGAACGGGGCTCTTGGTTCTCATAACCCCTATCTATGCTATCTTTTTGGTCCTTGTCAATGAAAGATCAATATGACTTTCACGTATCTTTCACTTTGGTCATGTTTAACCAAACCTTTTTCAACCTAAACATTCTCAGACCAACAACTCGACAACATGACATTATCATCATCCTTGTCCTTTTCACATAGTTTCTATGGACACCAGTACACATGGAAACTATCAACCAGACTCAATTTATGTTAAGCATAAACTAATACTTGTTGAAGCGTAAATAGACCTCAATTCATTTTTAGCATATATCCATCACGAATATGAAATATTGCTTGGAATGAAAGACCTCTCAACCAATGTTGCAGAATTCACCATTTGGAAAAGGCTGCAACATCTCTTCCCCGCATCATTTCATCATAACCACGACCAATTTCATCCCTTTGACCCTCCTTCCCTTCTAGGGAGAACTACATTGGCCTGAGGCCCTTCACACAAGGGCTATGTAGGCAGCACTCAGATCACATGACATTTTCTGAGGTTAGCTCGGCCACATCCTTTCGTCCATCCATCCATCAACCACCAACCATTGGAGATCATGCCTATCTCCTCCGACCTTGACCACTTCCAAGACACTGTAGCCTTGGTTGTTTTTGCATATATGTTCCCTCATGACTGGTTAGCAAGATTATGCGTAGCCCTTTTTGGACCCTCACAAGTATAGGATCGCAAGCCGGTTGATCCACACTACTTGTGACTTTTTCATGTTTCTAGGAGCACTTCCCGAGCCTGGGATACCTAGAACGTGATGACCCATTTGGAGCTTCAGCTTAGATTGAATAACTCGATCAGCAGATGACTAAATGCTGGGGCCCAGTTATTTCAATTTTAACAGTCCTCGACCCTTGACCTGTGACACTTTTGACCTGACCATCTCGTGCAGTGGTATGAGCGCAATCACAACTTTTGTAGCATTCACCCTCACCCCTTTTCCATCCACTCTTTATCAAATCAGCACTCGATTCTCGGTTCCCCTTTCCTCGACTCCTACTTTGAGGGGGAATACCTTATCCATAATCGGGGCAATCACTCCTATTTTTGTCTTACAGTTCGTTTAGAACAACCAACAAGACAAAAAGGGGAAAATGTAGACACGAAAATCATGTCGACTTCCCTGGTCATCCCCCATCTTATTCTTTTTTGCCTATTTAACTCTTGTCGATCACTTTTTCCACCAGCCTTGACCCTGGCAGCATGTAAAAATGAGCACAGAGCTAAAGCTAGACTCTATCCCCATTGTGCATCTGCCGACGACGATCGTTACTCGACCGATGTCACCGACGTCGGTCACCTATCGGCCGACATCAGCAATCTTGCCGACGCCGATCACCTTACCGTTATCCATTATCAGTTATCATTCGGTTCCCAATTGGTTTCCCAAACGGTTATCGAACTGTCTCTCGAACCATTCCTTGCCTTCATCAGCATCCGCCAATCGAATCAATAAACTAACTAATCAATCAATCAATCGAGCCCAAACTCTGACATTCAAAGACTCTTGCAATCAACACTCTCGCGATCAACCAACTCTGGCATCAACCAATCTACATTTGCTTCAATCCGTTACTACACAGACAACTTTAACAATGCCAATCATGTCTTCGCACTGTGACAGGTAAGTATTCTCATTTGTTTATTTTTATCTTTGGTTATTGCTTGCTTGTTATTTCCATACTCTATATTCTGTCCAGACTCGACCTTCTACAAAACCCCAGAGCCTGTTTAGACTCGACCTTATCTTGACTAGATCCTATCCAAAACCCTGCCCATAACCTATCCAAAACCTTGTCAAGACTCTGCCTTGACTTTATCTCGACTCCATCAGACCCTGTCTCGACTCTATCAAGACCCTATCCCGACTCTCCCAGACCTTTTGCAACTCGTCCAGACTCTGTCCAGAACTTGCCCCGACCGACGTCGGTCACTACCCTACCGATGCTGGCACTTTAACCGATGTCAGCACTTTCTCTAACCGACGCCGGCACCACAGAGACCAACATCGGTGACTGCATAGAACATTTTACTTCATTATCAGGTACACATTTTATTTTCTATCCTTTATTTCTATCATTTTATCTTCCATTTTATCTACTTTAGTCCAATATTTTGCTTTTTTATCAGTGGGTTGATATCCTTCTAGGAAGTCTTCGTACTTCCGGGATCAAGCATTTGCCTGACAGCCCACCATATCTTTGACTAACGTTTTTTCCATGTTTCAGTCTCTTTTCTTCACAGTTGTCATTCCTCCACAACCAAAGAGGAGAATCTTCCAATGTCTGATTTCGGTGCGCATGACTTTATCAGGTATCTTCTAGCCTTGACCATTTCTTTTAGTTTCTTATTTCTTCTTTGAATGTAGAAAGCAATTTTGCATAGAAATAAGTCCTTTCAATCTTGATCTCCTACTTGACATAATATGCTTGATGTTTAGAAGCACCAAGCTTTCCTTCACCATGTTCCCACATTAATAAATGTGTTTTTACCTTATATTAAGCTCTTAATTATCTTTTAGGTACAACAAGATCTACCTTGACATCATTATCCATGTCTATAACTTCTTGTACACTATCATCATCAAATGGCTTCATGATAGCAAGTTATTAAAAAATAGAATGACCTTCATCTTTATGTTTGATTGAACACTCAAGACATGTTTATTAGACTCATCATCAAACTTGTCATTAGATATGAAATATTTTGGATGAGAAAAAACTTTACCCAACTCATCAAATTCCTTTCATATGACATTAAACTTCTATCATAAATCTTCTTCCTCATGAATTTCATCTTCAAGGGCTATTTCCTCTACATTGGTCTCATGAGACTCTCTTAGGACTACCACTAGGTAGTGACTTGACCTTTATCCTTGGTAGTAAATTCTACTTTATGTTTGAGATGGTCATATACAACTTCATGATCAGACATGGAGTCTTCCTCAAATGCCTCTCTCTTCAAGTCTTGGCCATGTTCTTCATGGTTACACATTCCCTCAAAAATTAAGGTATTAGAGTCTACTTCTTGGACACACATCCCTTAAAATATGGAGGTATCAGCTTATGGATTTCCCTTTTATTCACCAAGATTATTCCCTATGATGGTCTCTTCCTCATAGTCACTCATGATATCTTTTTGATCAACCATGATTTGAATTTTCTCTTATTCACTTGCTTCTCTCAAGATGGACTCTTCCTCAAAAATTGGTGAGCTGAGAGGTTGATGGATGGACTCATGTGAAGAATCTAGGATATGAGGTGTAGTGGAAGGTTGATGAGTTGAAGATAGAGTGTGGGATGAAGGAGAAAGATTATGAGTGGATTTAGGAAAGATAAAAATGCTAGTAAGCTCATAAGGAAGTTAATTCTTGAATTGATTAAAAGAATTAGCATCTACATAATTAGGAGCTACATTTTGATAATGATATTTTTATGTAAAATCCATGGAAACATATAGTTTCATATGAAAATACTCATAGGATTACTCTTGAGGCTGATAGGCATCATGGTATAAATTATAGGGCTCATATTGGGATTGATAGAGAAGTGTTTCATGATAGGTTTCTTGGTATCTTTCCTTATAGGGTTGTCCAACCACATGGTGTCTATATGGAAAGGTAAATTAAGGGTTATAAGGTACCAAAATTATTCATATTATTTTTTATTAACATCATAGCCTTCTTGAAGAGTAATATTACAAGATCTAAGATGATCCTTATGAGTCCCAATATGGTCCTTATTATCCCTATAACCAGCCTTGATATGAGTTGTAGTAGGCTCATGTTTAGGTTGGTAAGGATCATACCAAGGTTGATAATGAGTGTCATAAGCTTGATAAACCTTATAAACTCATGTAAAAAAATACACAACACCAAAGTCAACCATAAAGCTTTATAGGAAGCAAGAACATAAGGTATGACCATTAATAATCTTTAAAAGGAATACCTAGGCTTCTTGACCAACTGATGTAATCTCAGAGTCACCATTGATGTTTAGATAAATTCTTCTAAAGTATGATGTGTTGAAAGACAACACAAAACATATTTTAACTTCCTAGACTAAGAGTCACATCAGGCATGTTAAAAACTATTGTCACTTAGATTTTCACCCTTTGAGAGATGTCCCATCTCTCCTCATCCAAGTGGCACAATGGAACCATCTCACTTTCTATGGGTAATAAATTTGGTGAGATGAATCTTTAGAATTAAGGGATAGCTCCTTAAATGTGTCTTGAAATGCTTTCACCTATACTAGCTGATTATTTATGGGGAAAAGAGTTAGATTTTACATGAAATGAAACCTATTCTATGATGTGAGGCACCAATATGTTTACCACAATACTATCATACTCTATCCCAAGGATAAACGGCATACAATACTAGTCTAAGAGTCCTATAATGAACCAACATCAGTATTTCAATATGAAGGTCACATACATGGAGACTATCTAAGGTAAGTAGAACCATAGATTAGTTATGGATACTAAGGCTTCCCTGTACACTTAAGAACATACCCATACACTTAAAAACACTTCAAATGACTTGATAGGCATGGAATAACTTGCATCAAACATGTAAGGATTGAGAGAAATAATATATCTTAACCATTTACTATACATATCTTTACACGCTTTAACAAGATAATATATGAAATCAAAGTAGATTGAATTTATTGTCTAAGACAATTTAATGTTAAAATCAATAGGGATTTGTCATACATGGTGTGGTATTAAATTGAAAATTCCAAAATAGCATCCCCTATCAAAAATTTAGAGAGAGAGGAGAAGAGAGAAGTCCAAATGTCACAAGGAAACTTTTCAATATGAGTTAAGGAGTCACATATGCATGAGAAGAATATGTAAAATGAACTACAAGGTTAGGAAGCACAACTGTCAATACAAGGCATGAAACTCCTTATGTTGGCTCATAAAATTTCCATCATCATCCACACCTATTTGAGAATCCTAAAACTAACTAGGGAAAGGTATAATTATTGAAATGATAAGCAAGGCTTTCAGACATGCTTCTCCATGCATTGGTTGTAGTCCTAGTCATCTAGAATCATTTGGAAATGAGACATCACTACCTTTAGTAAAAAAAACTTCTCTTATACACACCTTGCACACTTGGTTTCCAAACAGAATCAATGTTTCATGAAAATTAATAAAAGGGAGTAGATGACACTTTGCAAGACCCTACATGTCTTTAGAAGCATCAACCACACCTTAAAATTAGCTCACTTGATGTTTACCACCCTTCTTACTAGATTAGTCACTATGCTAGTTTTAATTGGCTAAGATGAAGTAGTTGGTTAAAGAACTTATGAGTTGTTAAAAGGCATTAAATTAAAATGGGTAGTTATCTTAAGTCTTAATATTCCCTTCCATTTAATTGGAATCTCTTGGAACCTCTTACAACCTACACGATGCACAAAACAATAAAAAATACCCTATTTTCTACTCCATCCATATAATTCCATATAAATAAAAAGGATGGGAAGGATTATAAAAGAGTCTTATATAAGTTTTGAGAGATTTCATGATCAAAATAGGACATTATAGTATCTTTCAATCTCCATTTCCTCCATCAAGTCTATAACCAAGGTTTGCAAGGGGTTTAGATAGTTTTGACCACTTAAGCTTTATTAATAAAGATTTCACATTAAAATATGAAATTAATTACACATAAGAGTTTATTATGACCCTATATAACTCATATAATATTCTTGTGTCTCCTTGCAAAGCATCAAAGGAGATGTGAGCATCCAAATTGCCTATTCAAGCTTGTTTCTTCCATTTGCACATGCCTAAGGTGATTTTAAGATTAAAAATGACTTTTCCATTAATTCCCATAAATATTAATATCTCATAAATATATAAATAAATCATGTAAACATTATTTAATATGGTATAAATCTAATCTCAAGGTGAAATTGAAAATGACTCCCCCATTTGGACACTAGGACAAAACTTTGACCTTTAAGCTTGACTATAACCTTGGAGTTCTATGACACTTTTTTGAGATTGTACCTTCTGCAATTTATTTACCATGTTTTTCTTGATGTTTTTCAACTCCATACACCTTCCAAAAATTTCCCTATAGCTTTTGGTCTACTCTTTTGTCTCCTCTTCTTAACGACTACATGATTTGCTCATAAGGGGAGTACCCTCTATCTGAGACAAAATAGAGGGAACTTACCCTATTTTATCAATCCAATTTATCATTTAAAGGGATTATATAGGTTTCAAATATCTTCTCAAAATTTAATCCCTTAATCATATGACTAGACCCTCCAAAAATACTAAAAATTGAGATAGACTGCTAGAAGAGGGACTGTGTGCAAGGTTTCCTCCAATAGACTATGTGATACTTATCTAGAGACCTTTATTTTCTTTATATCCACTATAAAAATCCTATTTATATATTCATGGTAATTATATATTTTATCCAATATCCATTCAACACTCTAACCCTTCATGTACCCATTATACTCTTGAATTCACAAGACTGTGTATATTTTCCTCATTATGCCTCTATTTTCCTCACTCAAAGGTGACCCTTGCATAATATTGGATTATAGGAAATTTACATAATATTATTAAGGATATCCTAGGGTCACTTCACATTTGTTTTGACTCATTTTATTAGTGCCCATGCAATACAAGTCTCACAACATTACTCTTAAACTCATTGCCTTATACAGGGAAACTGACTATGTTGAAGTAGGACAAGGACCCACCTATAGGCAAAAATCACATTTTTAAATCTACTCAGCTTGATATAAGGTATTATTAAACCCATAATTCTATATAATATTTATTTTAATCACCTATACCATGCATTTTACATGATAAAATCCTAGATAGGTCATCAACTTGGTCACTGTTATCACAGTCAACTATGTTTAGACCAAAAGGATCCTTTAGGTATCTATGGAACTTACCACCTTGATCCTCAACCCCTGTGGGAAAATTATTAAGGTAAAAATATATTCTTAAACTTATCATTATCATCCATTATTAAAATATGAACCATATTCAACTCTATGTGTTAGAAACTTTCAATAGAGCCTAAAACCTGTAGGTATTACTGCCTAGAAATAATGGTTCAAGGGGCATTTGGGGGCCTTATAACAATTGAATCACACTAATCCTTCACCCTAAAAAATTTTAATATCTCTTATCATTCTAGAGTATAAAATTTTGGGTCATCAATATGCATAAAATAAAGTGTCAACCTTTTTATAAGATATCAACAAAAATTCAAAGAACTTTGTTTTGAACTTTTAGGGAAAGAAGCCCTAAACTCAGTCATCTCATGTACAAGGTGTTCTATCCTTCCATTTAATAATTTAATATTTAAATTATATATTCCATGATAAAATAACTACTATAAATTCAAGGAGGGTTCCATTACATTCCTCAACACTCTATTCAGTGCCTCATTCCTCTGTCAACACCACTTGTAGGTGACTATTGTCATGTACAGGCAGGCAATATGAATATGTTTTATGATCATTTTATCACTCTTAATTCCTTATATTCTTTTAAAATTCATTTTTATCACTATGGTAATCTTGAAATAGATATAAAAACCTTTACTCCAACAAGATATTCTCTTCCAAGCACTTTTAGGTGCATAATAATGGTAGACTATATGGAAGCTCTACATATGAATACCATAGTTTTCTCTCTATCATTTTAAATATAACCAAACTCATGTTTGTATAATTTATCTCAAATATTTTAAACCTTCAATTTATCCTTTACAATGTGGTTATATCTCAACCATCATGGTTGACTATGCATGCTAGTCATAGAGTAGACTAATTGTGTGCTATCTTATGACTGCACCCATGGAAAATTATTTGGAGAATGAGACTGAGAAATAAAATGTAACTATTATGGAAATTAAAACATTTAAATCAACCAATTCCAACCCTCTAAATCCATGATCAAACATGAAGATATCAAAATGGTGAAAAATTGCTTGCAACATAGAATGGTGCATTCACTGAGATGATTTTCACATTCAAACACCGTAAAACACTAAAACAATAATGGGGATAATTTTAGGAGGGATTGATAATAATCTTAAAATAACATTAGTGTGTGAAATTGTATGTATTTTTTCAAACCAAGCCAAAACCTATAAGGTGCATAGATTAGCAAGAAAAAAAGATAAGTGAACTTCTTAAGAATGGTTCATAAAGTAGATATCACCATTCCTCTAAAAAACAACATCAAATGAAATATTAGTGAGTGTAGAGTACACCTATAAGATCATTTTTCATAAAACATCCATTGGTAACCATGCTAAGTACAAACCTAAAGACCATTATTATTTTCCAAGCCTAGTAGAAGGAGAAATAAGCAATTTTATTAATTTCTTGTAGATTCTAATCAAACTGATCACTAGAAAAAGTGTGTATAAAACCAAGGGACACTCTTTAAACATACTCAATTGTGGGAGGTCGTACAAGTTTGTATACCTCATTAAATACTCATGTTTTTCAAGAAAACTACCCTTTTTTTGAATAACCTACCACTTTTTAGTTATTAATAGTTACTAAAGAATTGTTAGGACACATGGTATGTGTCGTCATCCTTTGAAACCTTCACATTTCCCTAAGATGTCATACAAGTCATTTAAAGCCCTATTATGACCTTTAAAATCACTCAAAATGATAAATTAACTAATAATACTAATTATCAAGGCTAATATATCATTAAATGACATAAAATTCCTATAATACACCTTATGACACAATATTAAACCCCATATAAACTTCTAAAGATCAAGTTTCTACCTATAGGGGTCTCAAATTTGACCTACAGGGTCAAATTTGGTTCGCACCAAGTGTGCAAGTGACCTCAAAAAATAAATTTATATATAGTGCACTATAGTTATTATACTCTACCCACTTCCATGCAAAAACTCCCATTTCAAGATATGGAACTATAAAATTATATCCAAATCCATTAATACATTGTTTTATATTCTTAAGAGTGATGTGCTCAAACATTTTTCATGACTGAGAAGCAAGTGCTATGGGTCCTAGAAATGGAACAAAAATATTGGGATTTTTATCATTATTATAGCTTTAGAGCTAGAGTCTATCCTAACAAGCTAGTACATTAACCCTTTCGCCCAAGATTGTGATCTTGCATGCTCAATTGAAGCATGCATCTAGACACCAGTTCCTACAGGTTTTGTTACTCAATTTAATTACCTTAGTCATGTTCTTCCCTTTATGTGTTTAAATAAATACTACACAAAATCACAAATAAACTACTTTGATCCTAATGTTTCCAAGAACGGTCACCATGATTACAGATTACTATTATCACTAGTTAACATTATTACTTTTGAAAAATAAATGGAAAATTATATTCCATATTAAGTTCTAGTTATCTCTCCACTTAACAGATCACATTCAACTATCATGAATACAATAATTTTTTTGTAATATCAGAAACTCATATATTAAGTGAGTCCATCTAGAAATCAACTAACCAATAACCAATTGATTACAATAGGGGCATTTATACTTATTAATCCCTAACCAAGTGTTTACATCATTAATGGAAAAAATAAATAACCAATAAATTCCTAATAGACTAAGAATCATGGCACTCATTCAATGAGCTTTGCCTAAGAACCTGGGCCTTTGTGCCCCCTATATAACCAAACTATGTTAGATTCTTGTTTCCATGTGTTAATCTTCTTGTGGCCAGTGAAAAACTTCTAATCAATAAGGACTAGGTGTCTATATGAAATGCTCCTTAACTGCCACCACTTCCCACATGTTTCCCAAGTCTTACACTTTAGTTTTGAGTCCTTTGTTCTCAGGTTCCTCATGACTAATTTTCCTTTGATTGGGTCTTATCATATTGGGGTTTCTATGTTTTTATCCTCTCATGCCATGTAGGTTCTATGGCATGGTGCTTCTATGCCAAACAAGTTCCACACCATAGTATTTATATGATATGGTAATTCCATGGTATTCTGGTCCCACACCAAAATGGACAATACTTAGACAAAATTTTGGGGCCAAAAAAACCACAACTTTGTGATTTTCTTGAGGATATTAGTGGTCTATATTGTGTGATTAAGTTATACAATTAATCATAATATAACTTATATTTTAAATCATTTAGTAATTTTCATTTATTTTATGTCATCGTAATGATTATTATGCTACCTCATATTATATGGATTTATTTAAAATCTAATGGTATGGAACACATGGTTAGCTGAAAATACACCCTTTCATTTATATCAATGCATACTTTTAGATAAATATATAGTCCTTGACTATTTGTCAACATGATATTTTTTACATAAATCAAATCTATGATTTTCCTGCTATATCTATCTAGCAACTATAAGTCTGATCATAAGCTATATCTTTTATCATTAATTATATTAATCTATGTTTCATAAATTGAAACAACATGAGATTATATAAATATGGAGTTATCAGAATCTCCAAGATTTTTAGGAGTAAGTCAAAATTAGTTACATTTGAATTTAATAATGGGTGGCATGTGAGTTTTAGATAAATGAGGAAATG
>JARHVA010003304.1:490000-495000 GCA_037957365.1 Torreya grandis
TAGAATAAACTCTTTTTCATATCACCTTATTTGGGTAAGATACATGAAATATAGGATGTATGTGAGTAGACTAGGTTAACTCTAGCTTGTATGTTAAAATGCCAATTTTTAGAATGATATTATAAGGGCCATAATAATTATAGTAATTTTTTTTTTTTACTACTTCAGAGACATAATTACATGGATTCAATAACATAAATACCCACTCATCCATGCCTAAATGTCTTTCACTACAATGATGATATGTTTTTTTATGCATCATTTTCAAATTCTCTCTTAAACTAACTAGTACCCGATGTTGATGTTGAATGTTTTCTTCAACATATTGGATCTTAGGAAACACCACAAATATTATGTGATGTATGGGGGTTGATAACAATAAAGTTCCATAAATGGATAAATTTTAGAAGAGGTATGGAAAAAAGTGTTATACCACCAATATGTTAGTGGCAACCAATCAACCCATCATTCTTTTTTATCTGATGCAAAATACTGAAGATAAACTTCTAGGAATTTATTTATTACCTATTTTTTTCATAATATTAAGGATGATATGATGAGACATGAGCCAACTGAGTCCCCAAGCATGAGAATATTTTTTTACAAAAATTACATGTAAATATGGAATCGTGATCACTTATCGTTATTTGTGGAGCACCATGTAGCTTTTTAACTATATCCTCAAAAGTAGCAACTACTATGCTAGCTAAAAATGGTTATGACAAGGATAAAATTTTAGCATATTTTTTGAGTTGATATAAAATTACTCAAATATTTTTTTTACCTATAAACCTCCATAACCCTTTAATTAAATATATGGAAACTTCCTCCCACCTCTGGCTAGGAATGGATAAGGGCTATAAAATACTTAGTTTTTAAATTATTTTACCCTTGTTCTCTTGACACAATTGTATTTAGCAACAAATTTATATATATCCCCATTTATTCCTTCACAAAATAAATCCTACTTAATTCTAAGAAAGGTTTTCAAAAATCCTAATTGCCCCTTATTGGATATGGATGAAGATCCTTAAAGATATTATTCTTGAGGATATATTTATTACATAGGTATAATCTATATTTATACCATATTTCATTCCCATTCCACTCAAATTTGATATAAGTACTAGAACCTTGTTAGATATTTTGAACCATAACTTGTGTATCCTTATCATTCTCACATTTTGATCTTGCCTCTTCCAATCAATTTATGAACCAAATGGTCATTGCACATAACAATGTCTCAATGGATTCATCCTTCCTAAATATTTCATATACCAAAACATTATCTTTCAATTTATTGTATATAATTTCAAATTCATATCCCAAAATTTTAGTCACCCATTTTTTTTCTAATGATAATTGTTATTCTGAAAATTATTTTAGACTATCATGATTAGTACTTACCCTAAAGTTTCTACCATTAGATATAGTCTCCATTTCTTAATTGCATGAAAAATATATAAAATATTTTAATCATATATTGGCTTTATCTTTTTTTACCCTTGAGTTAATAATTCTAAAATGCAATGAGTCTTCCTTCTTGCATGAGTAATGTACCCATACTACATATTAATGCATCACATTCAATAATAATTATTCTGTGAAAATTAGGGGTAGAAAAAATAGAAGTGGTACACACATCCTCCTTTAGATTATAAAACTAATTGGTCGTTATTTTATTCCAATGGAATGATTCCTTAAACAAATTTATGAGTGGTGTTTCTATGTTGCCATAATTTTTCATAAATCTATGATAATAACCTATTAGCCCCAAAAAACTTGGATGTTCTTGAGTTTTTTTATCACCTACCACTCCATCATATATTTTATATTCTTAGGGTATAATTTTAATCCTTCATGTGAAATAATATGACCCAATTATTCTACCTCTTGGACTCTAAAATCATATTTTAAAGGTAAAAACAGAACATAGTTATTCTAAAAAACTATAATTTATTTGTATGGACTTTGAAAGCATAAAATATATAACACATTTTCAAGGTTTTTTATAAATATAAGTTGTTATAGAGATAATATTATATGTTTCACATGTTACAAATGTTATTCCCAAGTTTTATTCTAAATTAGGATGTAACTAAAAAATACTAACACAAATTTCCTCATAAAAGGCCTTAAAATAGTGTTCATAAAAATTTGAAATGTAAATGGTGCATTTGTGAGAACAAAAGGAATGACCAAAAATTCATAATGGCCTTCATGATTTTTTAAAGTTTTTTTAGGTATATCATCATCTCTAATCTAAATCTAATTATACCTAGAATGAAGATATGGTTTTGTAAAATAACTAACGCCATGTACTCATCTAGAAATCATCAGTTATTAGAATAGGTAACTTATCTTTGATGTTGTACTTATTGATTTCTCTATAGTTTGGGCACATCCTCTAAGTTTTATCCTTATTATGGACCATGACCACTGGAAACAAATATGTTTAATAATACTCATATTTGCATCTCCTATATCACCTTTTAAATTTCACTCTTCAAGCATATGGATACTTATAGTGTCTAATGTTTGGTGGTTCACTCCCTAAAAGTAATCAAATGTCATGATCATTAGGGTAAATTTTAAGAGCTATTATTAAAAAAACCCTTATAATTCATTGATGAATATATATCTTATTGATTCATAAGCATTTTATATTTTTTAGGTGTGGTGGTGAATCAAATGAGAGTAGAATCCATAACCATTATTTTTACTTTTTTGTATAGTAATTAAATTACATAGCCTTTCTAAATTATAACCACTAAAGATTAGTCTAACCAAATAGAAAATATTGAATCACATTGAAATGAAACCAACCAACATAAGCCACCATTCAAATGTAAGATGTAGCTAAATGATAAAGACTACCATCTATTTTTAAAATGTTACTGGTTAGTAAAGGATACCATCTAGTTTTATTGTATAATTGGTCAATAGGTTTGTCTTTTAGTTGCACAAATACAACTGAATGGTTGTATTCATTGGTTATGTAGATGGTGCAACCATTCAGTTTGTTAGCTGGTGCAACCAAATGATTGAGAAACTATTTGGTTTTTATAACATGCCTTTTCAACTTATAAATAGTCTAATGGCCCTCATTTTTAAACTCTTACATATTATTTTTCTTGTTCCCTCTCATGTTTTCCATGGTGATTCACTTATGACTTTGATAGTTTATAATGACATGGATTCCACATGCTAATATATTTCTAAGAATTTATTATGCCTAGATATTTCGAAACTCCTACAGATCATAGACACATATAATGATTGGATTTCAAAATGCAATTTTGGTGGCCTTGTTTATATGCCATAGTATGAAACTAATTTAACCTTGATGAAATCATTGATATCTTTCTATGAAAATAACAATACAAGGTTCAATTTCTACGTAAACCCAAAATTATTATAATTTGGTAGCTTTCCTAATAATATCCATACTTTGATAGGGATTCTTCACTATAATACCAACTCTATAACCATAAAATCTATACTCACCAATGATGAAAAAAATTTATATTCTATGCATAACTTGTAGATTAGTCCAATCAGTATGTATATCATTTTTTTTTCAAATTTTTATCATTATTTTTCACTAGTTGCATATTTTTTGCTTTCATTACAAATAGTTGACTTAGAAGGGGCCTCCAAGTTATAAAATATTGAACCCATTTATGAAATATATGATTCATTTTTTCTTGAAAGAATAATATTAAAAGGAATACTAGGAGACATTCCCTTTTGGGTTGTTTACATTCTTCAAAATCTCTTTGGTTTAAAATATATCTAGTCTAAATTTACTTCCTATAAGATTAGAATAAAATTTAATTATGAATGTTGAAATTAGAGTTCAATAATTTCATGTTCCAGTTTTATTTTAGCCTTGTACTATGAGGCCTTATATGACCTTAAAAAAATAATAATTCCAACTGTGTTTCATCCAAAATGAGAACAAATTCTTTGTTTGTTGATGAGTAGAAGGATAGTTTAGCATTCAAATGAATCACTTGAATGGTTTACTTTATAAATTATTATAAATTTAAAGCTTAATATTTATTTATTTATTATAGTTAAAACTTCATGCATTTAGCACATGAAGACAAGTTGTTTTGAAAGGGCATCATGGCCCTAAAGGTTTTGGTAATTATAAGAATATGGAATCATCGATTCTTTCATTTCAAATTTCAAAAGGTTTATGGATTTCTTCTAAATCATCTCCACATGTAGGTTTAATAATTTCAAATTTTAATGATAAATATTACATCATGATTTTATTACTATTATTTTATTCATTTCTTTGATTTTTTAAGTTGTCTTTGAATTCATTGAGCTTGAATTTGAATGAGCTCCAGAAACCCCAAAATTTCCTGTGCCACTATCTTATTGAACACTTATTCAAGAATTTTTACATTTAAAATTTTAGTTTTTGAAATAAAGTTTCCTAAATTAAAGAGTTTATCAACTAGGTGATTGCCTTTTGTATTTTATACCACCATTGTGACTCCAAATATGACACTTAAATTGGAAGACACACTCTCTCTAGATATAAGTAATAAATATGCAATTTAAAATTAGCATTATGTTTTGTTTTTCAATTTTCCATTTTTAAATATAATTCATTTTTGTAAGGCACCCTCAATTTGTGAGGAAAATTATGCCCCCACCACTACCACTAAACCCAATTTACACAAGGGGTAAAAATATTTCATTTTTATCACATAGTAGACGAACATTGCAATTTTTAGGTTTTGAATTCCCTAATTTACCTCTCAGAGGTGTGACCATTGCACATGGATTAACATGTTTACAACACATTGATCTTGATGAGGAATATTTGGGGATTGAAAGTGGATACCTTGATGATGGTGCTTTTAATCCACATGATTTTATTCATGTTTTAAGTATAATTCCTTAGGATGCACCTTGTACTTATTTACCCCTATCCCACCAATAATAGGTGATATTGAGTTGTTAGATGATGATAGGACTAA